>VCNE01005682.1:0-10157 GCA_009869805.1 Oncopodura yosiiana
CTCTGCAAATACTGAGAAGTGAGTTCTAAGATTTTGCAAATCAGCTAGATATTAGTTAAAGAGTGTTATTCCAAATTTTGGTGAAGATCCGTGTGTCAAAGGTCCTGATCAAGCCCTCGTAAGAAGGAAATTGCTATCTAAGCCAGAGTCTCCATTAGCCTATAGCATTGGGTACTGAACACAACCCGGAGATTTATAGAAGATTTACGATATTTAGAACACTCTGATCTGCAATACTGGGATTTCGTCTACATCATTCCTTAAGCCACTTGTTGCTCTACACTATAGCTATGTATAGTATTAGCTTAGCACTGCTCTTATGATGACTTATGGTTTATTTAGTCTATAGTTTATATATAGGGTCTACATGACTTGTCATTTAGCTGCACTTTTTATAGGGATACATGAAAATATCAGCCTTCAGGCTTTCCTTGTTTTAATTATCATTTCATACTAAGCCATTAGCATAGAAGAGACGTTGATTTAAATGTTAATAGAAGCTTTAGTTTAGTCTAAAGAATTTTTATTCGTTGACTTCAATATTGTAAAACTTGTAATAGTAGCCTTTTTATTATATTGAGTTTCCTAGAGCTACATTAGAATTACAAGCTTTACGGTATTTTAGTCTAGAAGGAAAAGATGGTTCAAAGATTTTAGATTCTACTATCTAAGAGAGTTTAAGTGCCTGCCACTGTGTGTAGAGTGAAAATCTAATTTTCTTCAATGATATCATGGAGACGTGACAGTTTCGTCAAATTGTGTTAATGTCTCTATATGGTACACATCATAGTATCATCAGTGAAAATCTGGCAGTCTGTATCAATATATACTATCTTATATGTCATCTAGAAATAAAATAAGATTTTCAGCTCAGTCTAAAGTATGTTCATATCTTATATGCTCTCCTTCTACAGTGAAAGCTTTTAGAGACTCTGAGAAACTTGACTAAAGTGTTCATGTAGCATTTAGCACTACATTAGTTTGGCAAAGTTAATAAATTAGCATCACCGAATGTCCTACTTCCAACGTTTTTCTACCATTGATTTTTAATTTAGTAATTGAACGTCCCCGTCAAAATACATTAGTTGTGCATTTGGGTTCCTTAGTAAGATAGTATTTAGTTGGCCCACATTTCAAACTTAATTGGTTGTGATGTGAATTAAATTTAGCTTGTGCATCTTATGGCTACGGAAAGAAAAGTGCAAAATAGAAAAACTATGTGGGTTGTTTTCTTGCTACATTGTGCAATATAAGCTGGAGGCTAATATCTATAATCACACCCGTTATTTCATCTCTGCCTTTTACTATAATGGAATCTCTCATTAACGGTATTCTGTCTATACCGGTGAACTTTCACTCTCCCAGTTTAAAGCCTATCTAAATACATTATATCGGTTCTATAACACTTTTGCCTATAACGCTATTCTGTCTATAGCGGTGTATTTCCAGTCAATGTTAGGAAACGCTGCTCTCTCTATAACAGTAAAATTGGACAAGAATGTCACATTTAGCATTTTTTTATAGTTTTCCTTGGAAAGAGTAAGTGAAAGTTCTGGAGAAATAGTACTGGAGTCTAAATGGAGCTTTTAATTCAGATTTTTGCTACTTTCCAGCAACTGAGAGTAATGAATGCGAGTGAATCTGAGTATAGAACTCAGTTAAGCCAATCTCAAAAAGTTTTCTCTATAACGGTAATGAGTTTCAGTTACTCCTATTAGCGGTATAGAGAGATTTATAACGGTATAAATCGTCTAAACTTTAGCTCTACATTATAGACAGTATCCACTGTATCATTTTTTACATTGTACTTTTATTTATAGTATACGTATATATATATATATAGATATAAGTATTTACTTTGTTGTTTCTAATGTTGAGAAAGCATATCCCATAATTCTTTGCTCATGACGCAAATACCCAAAGAGACTGATGTGGATATAAACATTTTAAACATATATAGTGGTTTTATTTTAGATCCAATATATTACATAGTGTATTTTTACTTTACTCTCTAGTCTTTACATTATTCGATCCTAGGAACTTTCTCTTATGCACACACATACATAAATGTCGAGCTCTCTCATTTCTTCATATTGTGACTTTCTCTCTTTATATAGCACGTTAGAGTTTTAATATAAATAGAACTATATATACACATATATATTTAAGCATTGCATTGCCAATCATCTACAAAATGCGTCATCAGCCTCAAGTTACCCCAGCACAATGCAATCATTTTCTAAGTATCAGTTTATGGTGTAGAAAACAGAAACCTGTTGTTTTAATAGTAAATCATCAACTGTAATAATGATATATTCATGTGAAACACAACTATAGAGTGCTATATAGCCAACATTTGACTAACGGGTATATAAATTCCATATATGAATATTTTCAAATATTGTTTTTATTTATTATGCAAATATTCTGGGGAAAGGCAGAAATATATTGTAAACTGGTATGCAAATAGTAATGGAAATAGTTTTTGTTTATTTTACATTCTTCAAATTCTGCTCCAGTTCCCAATGATTCAAATGCTATATCTAACTCTATTACCGTAATTTTTTAATCATAGCCGAGCCTTAATGTAATAGAAGTGCCGGCTACTATTACAAGCTTTACTGTATTAGTCGTCAATATTTAATTGAATAGGTAACTAAAACTCAACTTGTATTATGATTGAGTAAGTTGTAATGAGAAAATTAGAAGGTGGCATTCTACAGTGTAATTTTACTCTCTAATATTGAATAACTAGCTAACAATATATAGCATGGTTGATTACGTAAGTACAATGCTTGAACAAATGAATAGCAAATAGTTTACCTTATATTTTTATATAAGCATATGTAAAGACTATAAGAATGTATAGTAAATAAAAAGACCTAATACGTAGAAAATCATACTGTTGTCAGTAACGGTTGGATGAATCTTTAAGTACTAATAAACGCAGGGTCAAAATCCAGCAAGGAGCAATTCCTATCTCTAATAACAAGACCAGAAAATCTTCCGATAAATGAGAGACGTTGATTTAAATGTTCCAGAGTTAATTAGAGAATTTACGTAGCTAAAATCTTTTGCTTTCCAGCTTTTCCATATAAGGAAATTTCGAAACAAAATTTCAATATAAAAAGTTAGCTCTAGAATCTTGTGATTTTTTTAGCCTACAACCTTTAGGTTAAAAGACTATATTTACTTAATAGGCTTTTATATTGGTTCTTATGTTCAGTGGTTACTAGGCAAATTATCATTAGGCTACCTCTAATGGAAATCTGTGTGAAAAAATAGCTTTTCCTATTTACAGAATTTACAATACTGAAAGCAGGTCTCTCTCTCATTACTTACACTCTAAGCAAGGATTCTCTTTCCAGTAAATCTTTTATTCTTCTACTCCAGTTTCCTTTTTCCCCTTTTATTTGTCCACTAAGTATATATATATACTTTTTCACTATAGACTATATATAGTATATAGAGATTGGATTCAGGCATTCATATCTGCTCCATCGGGTTTTCTTTTAAAACCTTATTGTATTATACCGTAAAAGTTGTAATAGTAACCCAAGGTCTTAGAATGAGGCCCGCATTTAACCCCATGTTAAAAGTCAAGGGTTTTTCTATTAAAGACTACTATTCCTAGTTTTACGGTTTTTTAGATTTTTTAGTTCCATTGGTCAAGTCAGCATCTCGAATTTCATGCAATTTACTGCTTTCCAATTCACTGATATCACTCTCTATAAAATCTAAATGGGATTGAGAGCAGATGGTTGAAGAATTGAAAAAAGTCAATTTATTGGCATAAGTTTAACTATAGAAACCAAGTATAAAAGTTTAACTAGCTTTTTTCATTCTGTAAGGTAAAGTCAGAGTTTAGGATGTGAATCTTTTATTTATTTTTCTTTTTATATCTTATTTTTCTCAAATACTCTTCCCTTTCTATTTTTTCTATATATACTTAGCTTAGTGGATTTATTTGTCGTAGAGTCTTAAATGTGTAGTTGAATTGTCATATAATTTTTAATTCTTTATAAGACATCAATTCTACTATATATTCTACGACATAAAGTACATAGAATCAAGGTAGTTCGCATCATTATAGCTTTCCATGAAGAGACATCATTAACTTTGGTGAACTAAACTCTCATAAAGTTATTAAGTTCACTCAATCTGTCATGTCACTAAAGTCAAACTTTTTTTATGATTTCTCTTTCTATCTTGTGTCATTCAATTTTTACAACTTGAATCTCAACTCTTGCACGTCTGACGTATACATTATAAAAAGTAGTTTTTTTCTGGGATTTTGGAAAGCTCTAAGCTTATGTATGGTGTATTAAGGCAGAAGATTTCTTGAACACTAAATTTAGATCAATTACTGATCTTCAACTTTATGCCTACACAGTGACTCTATTTTTATGACGGCATACAAAAAACTTTTTCAATTATGAGACATAAACTACATGGGGAAAATGACAATTATTTCACTCATCTCACTCAACTTTCTATATTATAAAATGCATCTATAGACTGTTTGATATGAAGTATGAACTCTGTCAGCAATAGCTATAATTTCCTATAGTAATACTCAAGCACAAGACTCTATATAAGAGCTTTTTGCTTATAGAGCTATTCTCCCTATAGTGCTCTAGTAAATGTCATGCTAAGAAAATTGTCTCTTCTCCAGTGCTAATTGGCCCAGAGAGCCACCTTCACTTCTCACACCTTTCCTATCCAACAAATAGTCAACTGGAGCCAAAATGCTGGCACAAAAATGCAAAATTAGTTGACTTTTGGATGTACGGGTTGGCTTAAGTGGAGAGAGCTTTTGCTCTAAGAAGACTCCAATCGACTAAAAGTAAAGTGAGCACCAATTTCCTTATAGTGGTCATCCATCTCATTTTTACTTCTTACTAGCACTATAGACACAAATTCTGGTTATAAGGCAATCTCCCTTTATAATGGTAGACATTCTCAGGATTGTAGGCCTATCACTATATATAGAGAGAGTACATTACACTTGATTTACGAAATTTAACTCTTATTAACATTTTTGTTTACAGTTTGAACGTGGAAGTCGAGTGAAGGGTGGACAGTCAGGAGCATTAGAAGGACTAATGAGTTTAATTCAACCCTGTGATTTCAGTGATCCGAAACTAACTCGATTCAAAGGAATGTGTTGGTCAGATTTTGTGTCACATGTGGCAGTACAAAAAACGAAGAAATCTGACTCTTCCTACTCTGTAGCTTCTGGTAGTAGTTCAGAAGGAAGTCAATCTCCTCGAGCATCAACTTCGTTAGAACCAAGTGAAAGAATGCTTACAGAAGAAACTAAATTGACCCAGTCGTCAACAATGACTCCAGTATCTGTAGCACCAACAACAATACCGACAAGTGCCACAGCCGCTGTGCTCACAAGTATTACTACGAGTCTTAGTATCAAAGGGAAAAAAGAAGACAAATCTAGTCCCAAGCCACTTGTTAGAAAACGAATGGGACTTATGAGGTGAGTTCATATCTCTCAATATATATATTAAAATTTGTAATTGAAAATGGTATAAAGATCTTAATTAATTGACTTTTATGTACTGTAGAACGATGAGTGACCGATGTTTAGAGAGACGTATTACACCAGCACTTTGGCGAACGCCGGGTTTTCTCTTGGGTGAAAAGTTAGTTGAAGGAAAAGAGGATAGTTCAGGTAGTGGAGAAAGTGGAAAATCTGGTGGAAAGACTAGTGGAGATGTAACGAGTTCAACTGGAGGAACTGGAGGGCTAAGTGAAATTGTCAAAAGTGAAAATGTTAGTAGTGTCCATTCAAGTATTACAGGCGGAATAGTTCCTTCTGCTACTTCTCATCAGCACAATGATTCAATTTCCGATCCGGATCTACGACAGAAAGTGAGACAAAAAGAAGCCCTTTGGGACTTATTTCAAAGTGAATGCTCTTTTCTTTATGACCATCTCATGGTGCTGAAAAATGTACGTAACTACTTTGCTCTCTATTTTTATTACTAACTTTAGTAGCTTTTATAGTAGCTTAGTCTTTCTTTTATAAATGTCATGTGTCGATATATGGTTATATATATTATGTGTCTATATGTAGAACTTTAAATTAAACAACTATATTAGTTATAGTTATATATAGCTATATATATGAAGCTAGATATATAGATAATGATTAAAATTAAATCATATTACATTTAGACTATTAGGCTTGAGATATTTTAGCAAGAGACTTTTTACATTTTGTGTGACATTATGTAATATCTATGAAATATCAATACCTTTTTTACCTCTTAGCATACATAAAATATAACAAATAAGGAATTGTGTTATCGCATTACATATTTGCATAGACGACGAGACGTAATGCTAATTATAAAGTTTTTGACAAGAAATGGGAGTAGCAATATGTATCTACAGCATATATTGAAGATTGACATAAAAGCAGTATATAGATAGATAGTCATGAAAACTTCTACGGTAAAAGGTAGTACAACAAATATGTATAGATGTATTATGAAATGAAAAGCAAATTTGGTAACTACCTTGTAAGGTATATGTAATAGCTAGACCAAATATGTGATGCTTTTGACATTGATAAAGTCGATTCTGAGAATGAATAATGTCATTTGCGAGTGACATGAGTGACTCCTTATTTCATCCTCCTACACACTTTTACTTACTATAAATAATCCTTTATAGACTTTTTGTACATCTACTCAACATCCGTTTACTTGGCTTAATGATATTATTATCCCAACAAACAGTGACTAGTGGCAACCTAGCTTAAAGAAGGCTTCATGACTTTTTTTTACCAATGTAGCAGCATGAGTCTAAAGCTTCTTAACTGAGCCATTGGGCCTGAACCATAACGCCACTGAAGAGAAAAAACAGTGTTGGGGCCAGAAGTGAGCCAATAGGCAAATGCCTTTCTTTGGTGGAATTGAGTGAATTGTTGGAGTGGTGAGGAAGAGACGTTGAGCCTATCATCTTTTCCTAATGGCATTTCGGTGATGGCCCAATGGCTCACTTAACAAGCTTCAGTCTCATCTAATGCTACATTGGTAAAAAAAGTCATGAAGCTTCTAAGCTGCCTCCACTGTAATCTTTTATTGGGATAATAATGATGAGGTAAAAGATTATATACACCTTACCAGGAAGATATGACTTTCTCTCAGTTTTGATAAAAATGGGATCATGGTTATAATATTAATTTATATATAAAAAACTAAGCTGAGCTTTATATTTGTTCAAATATCAAAGGTCTTTATGGAGCCATTGAAAAGGATTCAGGTAATTAAATTAATTGTAAATGTAGCTACAGGTTGCACACAGGTTGAAATGTACTTAGTAAAATACCCTTTTTCATATATTTCAGGTGGAAGGATTTGGTAAGCACATAAATAATATAATATATATAGTTGTTTGTGAAATTAGTGTTCTCTCTATTACAAATATAGCCATGTATGCTGAGCCTGAGTTACTATTTGGAAATTTGGACGAGTTGTGCGGAGTGACGTACGCTTTTTGCAAGGAGTTTGTCCACCTGCTACTTAAACTTACAAATGTCACTGGAGAGTTGTCCACAACAGAAGTGCTGGCCAAACTCTTTGAACCGGTAGGTACTTATAAACATGAATCATAGGTGAACTGTAAATATTTGCAATGGACTCTCTCTATAACGGTAGCTCTTAGTCAATAATTTTCCTTTTTTACTATATTAAACTCTGCATTCTACTTACAATATTAATTGTCATAAGGCGAAACTATATAAGCTACAAAAATATCTACAATTCTTACTTCATTGCTTAAGACACATTTTCTCTTATGAAATTCACTACCGAATAGGAAAGTGTCTAAATGCCAAATGAAAGTGGCCTACTCAATCAATTAGCGTTATAGAGAGAAAGCAACTTTCCCTTAAATCCCTTTCTACTATTCCTATATACAGAGGTTAGCGTTATAGAGAAAACCGTTATAAGGAGAAAAGTCAATCTATAGTGTATTAGAATAGACTTTTTATGCCAGGAAACTGACGTGAGATTTCACCGGTATAGCTAGCATCCACTGTATATATATGAATAGTAAAATGACAAATGTTTATATAACGTTATTAGATTCTCACGCTAAGTTTTTTTTATATAGTCAGTATATGTTGTTAATATGTAGTCACCTTCATTTATAACGTTATTTACACATGTTCTCAAATACATTTGATGTTACCTTAGACCAACAACTTGCTTTGCCTAACATCAAAGGGAAAACGTGCTCTAGAAAACTTTTTGTAGTCAACACTTCATTTATGCTTGAAATTACGTAGCTGAACAAGTGAAAAGTGTTTGAGAAAATTGTCTCTATAGTCTACACTGATTAGGAGAAACGTTGTTTTGTTGTGTAGAGTAGAGAAACTTTTCGTGTGAAAATCTTAACACTTCTGTTTTACTTAGCAGATTATAAAGTAGTCAAGTTATAGCCATTGCACAAGGGCATAAAGTGTTAAGAGTTTAATGCGAACTGGGCAGATGCTAGAGCATTAAGTATTAACTAGTGGAAGTTGTATCTCACACAGATTTAGAAAGCTCTCCTAGTTTTAGAAATTTGATAGACAAGAAACTAGTGTTTAGTTGTTAGCTATAGACAGATCTAGTTATTAATGGACTGACCCAAATGACATTCAAAGCTCTGAGAATATGTCAGATGGGATATACCGTAAAACTTGTAATAACAGCTTACTATAACATGTTTTACGCAAATGCAAATTTAGAATAGTCGATAAGTCGATTGAAATATTAAAAAATTCAGCCAAAAAATTAAAAATATAGAGTCAAATTCCAGAGTTAGGTAGAGATGTGTGCTGGAAGTAATTCTGGAGTCTGAATCTATATTTTGAATCTTTTGACTGGAGTCACTATTAAAATGTCAGGTCAAAAAACCTGAAACTCAAAGATGAAAACAGTTTTCCTATACTTTCTCTTAACATGTAAACTCTATGTGTAAATAGTGTAACTTTGAAGCCAGCCTATCCTGAAATATATATATATATATATATATATATAATATGTGCTAAAAGTCATTCTAAATATTATTGATTGCAACAATACAGAGCAGTAAAGCCAGAGCTATGTCACAAGCCTATCATCGCTATGCTCTCAACTACATCAATGCACTCAACTACTTGGAAACTTTACGGAGACAGTCGGAATTTTGTGACTTTGAAAAGGTACGAACATAAACTTTTTTTCCTTATAGATTTTCTCTTGCAATCATTATGTTTAAAAGCTTTTAGGAGAGTTACTACTATATACTAAAGAGAATGCAATGACTAGACAATAAATACTATCACCAAACCATCAACTCTCAGAGAAGTAGTAAA
The DNA here is from genome assembly GCA_009869805.1 of Oncopodura yosiiana. Lineage (NCBI taxonomy): Eukaryota > Metazoa > Arthropoda > Collembola > Entomobryomorpha > Oncopoduridae > Oncopodura > Oncopodura yosiiana. Next base: position 9,368 of record VCNE01005682.1, read on the forward strand.
GACAATGATAATGTAAAATCTAGTGTACAGAACAGACATGTTTTTCCCCTTTGGTATTAAATGCTAGTTTACCCAACAAACAATGCAATGACGAAGAGGCTTCATGATTTTTTTTACCAATGTAGCATCAGATGAGTCTGAAGCTTGTATATTTATATTGAAAGAATGTTCTTATTTCCCTTCCAAGGGCATTTTCAATCTCAATATTTAGTAACCTGCTATAGTTATTACAATATCTTAATTGTTGTAACAACGACCAAACAACTTTTCCCTAGTAAACACAATTGTACTAACTAACAATCCAAAACTACATAATTGAAACACAACATGTAACACACTTAACGCTAGCGACTTTGGCATAACAGTGTTGCCACCTTTATTACTAGTTATAAACAGTGCCGAAACATCGGACGAATTTCCTTTAATTTCTTCCAGAATCCTAATATTATATCCAATAGCTCTAACTTCATCCCACTTTTTAAAAATTCCAGATTCATATAATCCTGAAAGTACACGATTAAAACCTGGAAGGAAGTAACCTCTATTTACAACCCAAGGCGTAATATGAGGAAACAAATTAAGGTTATCTTGAGTCCAAACTCTTTTATTACTAATTAGTGCCATCATTTTTTTAGTTACTCGTAAATCTTCAACTTTATCAATTAAAATAAATTCTTCTGAAATACTTACAAGGGAAGCTTTTCAGTCATTTCTCGAGTTTTGGCTTCATTTTGGTCTCATTCGAAAGAGGACGATCTGAAAAGTTGTGTAGTGACAATTTCTGCTGCCA
>VCNE01005683.1:0-12442 GCA_009869805.1 Oncopodura yosiiana
TGTTTTCATATAATTCTATAGGCCAGTGAACGTTATGTTTTCTTCTTCTACGCAGCAGTGAGCTCATATGTGAAAGTCAGCAGTGTTGTTGTTGCTATTATCATGGAAATCCAATGACAGAGTACAACCTTTGAGAGAGAGGAAAAGTTGTTACAATCGCTTTCACTTCAGTACTCCTTTGACCTTCTGTCCAACAACTTTATATGCTACTTTATAGTGAAAGCGAAAGCTGGTACTAAAAGCACTATATTGACGACAATACCTCATAAGAAGCTTTAGTCTTCAATTTCTATAACACTAAACTGCCATTATCTAACTACTAATTGTTTTGCATTTTGAGTGAAAGTCTGAGTTGGAGAGAAGTAACTAAAAATGTCGGTATGTTTTTTCAATACTAATTCAATTGGCAATGTTTCTATTAACACTGCTTGAAATTTGTGTTACACAGAGTCCGGATGAACCTAGTAGTACCAAGGTATAGATTAATTTATATTGTTATCTTAATTACGTGTCACCTTTATTTACATTTGATTTAGCTGGACTAGTAAAGTTCTACTAAAGTTTTGTATTTATACTCTATAGTTGAATAGACTTAGCAAGTCAAACATAGATTTAGACTACGCGTTGTGTAAACAGGCTGTCAAATGTTTATTTGCCCTCAAAATAAAAATTATGAAATATAATAGTATAAAAGAGCCAAAGTGATGATTACTGATTAAATTTTAGGCAATTTCTGGAATTTTTAGCTTTTATAGTAGATAGTCGTATATATATGTAGAAATATATGCTGTGTGTATATCAACTCAATATATTGATGTTCATGTCCACACGTTGCTTTCTTATCGATTGATCTCTGATGTTACATAATATACGTTCGTGTCTTGTATAGATTTAGATAACTATTGTTGTTGTGATGTTTGTCTCTTGTGATTTGAACTAGTTTTTATGTCTTAACAGGAAAGTAATCCTATCAATCCTTCTGGAGGAGAGTCAAAGGTATGAATACTAATAGAATGCTGTAATATGATATGCATTTTTGAGTAGAATGTGATGATACTAAAATAACTCATCTATTGATCACGCTTTTTGCACACTCTAATTTGGACATCTTGGCTAAATGTGTTAACATTCTTGGATTGGCGACAACCTGAAAATACTTTGACCTGTACGACACTAATCACGTCATGTCACTAATGTCAATTTTTATCTAACAGCACTCTGTGGTACGTTGCATTTATACTTTTTATGTGTTATGACCTTTCTAATGGCAAGTGTCTTGTAAAGTAGTAGTTTTACAGTTTTCTTGAGTGCTTGTCGACAACGTAATTAGCAAGGTTGAAAGTTCACAAAAAATGAATCAATGGATCACTAATTCTGAGTAATCATAAACCTCTCTAGAACTTTCAGTAAAGCTTTCTTTATGTCCACGACGTTAATTTTTTTGATAATTTTAGTGCATAAGAAGTTCTTCATAATCATTCGTTAGTCATTTCATTATATATATGTATTTTTCAAGCTATACTCATGTTGATTNCCACGACGTTAATTTTTTTGATAATTTTAGTGCATAAGAAGTTCTTCATAATCATTCGTTAGTCATTTCATTATATATATGTATTTTTCAAGCTATACTCATGTTGATTAGATAAGATTCGGGAATTTTCTTTTAAAATATCTTTACGACGTAAAGTAGGGATTTTGTAAGATTACGTTGCAATGATACTCACGAAAATTCCCAATAATAGTCTTAAAATATGAAATTATTTTGACTTTGCATTCCAGCTACTTCATCCTGTTTTTATTAATTTTATCTGCTACTCTAACTCACGTGGTGAAGCAATGAAGCAATCAAGTGAAAACCACTTAACACAAGTGTACTGTAAACAAACGCATTTTTATTTTGATGTTGGAATACTACGGTTTTCTCACAAACAACAAGTGACAGCCACTTGATGAGTAGTATTTGAGTGTTATGAAAAAGACAAGCGGTTCCAATTAATTTGTATTTTGACTGTGAGTCTTCAGTAATTCGGCCCATATTGTATCAATACTTAAATACTTCAAAGTTCATAACAAGTATGTCATCATTTTACTCGTGTTTAGTGGAATAGTTGTTATTGGATAGAATGTGACTTGCACATGGAACTCTTGTGTGTTGTTGTGTGCTTAAGAGATGCTCTCTCAGATAGAATGCCGGACATAGTATAGACATGATTTTTATATAATATATAGCAATAACGTAACGGCCTAATAAGTTATTATATTAGCATTGTATGAGAGATGTAAGTTTTAACTTTATTAGGTACTCTCTGAATCTCATCAATATTATGTCAGTTACTATTGCATATAGCTATTCATAAGTATGTACTGTAACAGGCAGACGTTATTTACAATTCAGTTTTAGTTCAGATCAGACAGAACTAGAGACTAGTACAGAAGTAAAAGTGACAAATTAGTTTTTCTAGTAACTTTAAGGCATAAATTCGGATCTTGTATAGAAAATAAAATAGTGAGTGGCGTTCAATTTCACAATGGTTGTTAAAAAGCGTGTATCGGTATGTAAAATTTTTTCTAAAATTTTCTGAATTTCAATCTTAGAGTATATACTTATATAACCTGTGCGTATTACAGTAGACTTTTTTATTTCTTTGCATCAATGAGTAATCTCAATTTCTGATTACAAAAATTGCTCTTACGCCGAAGAAATACTTATGAGAAATCTTGAGTTGATTTATTTCTTGCGAATGAGATTAGGTAGATATTTGCATGCATTAGGCATTCAGGATGATACTCTCAAGGTTAGAAGTAAAATTAATGTGAAATCAATACTCTATAATTACTTACAAATGTAAATATAGGCTTGCAAATGATATACCTATAAGAATCAAGTGAGACTCTCATTGTATACTTACTTATTTACTTTACGTACAAATGCAGTGAGAGGCAACTTGATACAAATCACAGGTAGTTAGTTCTATCAGAAATTATAACATTCAATGACTTTCAATAACACTAGAAATCAATTAATTAGACTCAAATGCACTAATTTAATTTAAGGACAATCTAATTATGTAATTATGCAATCGCCATTTGAGTTTTTTACACTTTACACGTAAATCTATATTACATGACGTCTACTGTAAATATTATGTGTGTGAGAAAATAATTCTACGTGAGTTAATTAGGCTTACTCATTATGCAAAAGCGTAGTAAAATAAATTAGCAATGTAATTTTAACTTAAAGTCTATGAAACTATTACGTATAAATTATCGTATGATCTTTGGGATGAAGATACATGATATCTTCATCTCCTATAAGATTTAGTATAATGTCAGCATTTCCGGTGCAAGTTAGCAGAACTTGGTTATATGCTGACATTTTATGATCTTACAGTAGTGCAAGTGTACCAGAATATTCTTTTAGTTTACACATTTCTTGTACTTTGTACTCACTCTGCAAAATTGGAGTGACGCCAGTAGTTTGGAATGAAAATAAAAATTCGCCAGTTTTTATTTCTACTCCTGCCTTCTTTCTAAGCCAATCAACTACGTCCCTATCCCTACACACATATTTGAATATGCATTAAACAGTATTCTAATTTAATGAGCATTTTAATGAACTTGCCACATTCTATATGTAGTAGACGATGAAATGCATTTGAAAGTTTTATCAGGGAATACATTATTAACATAATAGTAGAATGGAGCATAAAACACGACACATTCATAGGACTTGGGACACATATTATAAGAAAAAGCTATAGACATTGTTATTATTCTGGAGAAGAAGTATGTAGAAGACGACGTGCAATGTTTGTGTCATTCAGTTTGTAAAGTTCCATTTGCTACGATCTTACTACTTATGGGACACATATTATAAGAAAAAGCTATAGACATTGTTATTATTCTGGAGAAGAAGTATGTAGAAGACGACGTGCAATGTTTGTGTCATTCAGTTTGTAAAGTTCCATTTGCTATGATCTTACTACTTGTTGTTCAACATTATATGTTCAAAGGTCGTTATACTTGTGTTCTCTTTGGTTAAGAGTCTAAAATTGTATTGAGTGTAAATGTGCTAGGATTTTTTGTGACTCTCTGTCCCATTTTGATTTTCTGTCATTTAGAGATAATAAATCAAATCATGCCATTCGTTCGTCGCTCGGTATGTGTTGCTATATTTTCATACAAATTATACTAATTATAAGAGTTTAAGCATCACTCTTCAAAATTATCTTTAATTTTCTGGAAAGTTTACTTTTCTGTTTAAAAACTTTCCTTCTTCGTGATAAGAATTTTATTTGAAAAAATCTATAAAGACGATTTAAATGTGTTACGGCGAATGACGTGAATACTGAATCTTTTTAGAGTTCAATGTAAAGTATACAAAGTTCAACCTTGAATTCTTCTTATAGCTTACACGATTGAGTATATTTATCACTAAAGATGGATTTGAATGACTTGCTTTCCTTGAAAGGTCATAATATGCATATAGTGTAATGCACATAATATATAAACAAACAAGTTTTTTCTGAAAGAAATTATTGAATATGAATATTTTAGATTGAATATCTATAATTATGGCTTAGAACTCTGGAGAAAATCCCAAAGTTCCAGACTAGACTGTTAAAAAACCAAATGCAATTATTAACAATGAACTTTTTCTATATTTTTTAGGGTCTAAATGGAAAATTGGCTTTGGCCATTGCTGCAGCAGCATTCGGCTCCAGTTTTCAACATGGATATAACACTGGTGTCGTCAATGCACCTCAGAAGGTATGTTTCTGTTATCTATTGCAATGTTGGTGTAGTACAAATAATGCGTATACATTGTATGTAGTTCTGTAAGTACTCAAATCCGAAAATAGATTTTACTATAACTATCTGGAGCATAAAAAAATGCCGGGTGAAACATTAAACATTGACGTGTACATATAAGAAAAAGTGTAAAGAGCAAACCAATGCCAAAATTTGCCAGTATGTACATTTTGTCACAAGAGTCAAGAGTGTTGTATATTAGAGAGAGTCATTGCGTCAGCATTTTTACATGTCACGTTACACACAAATTAGTTATTCACTCTTTTGAATATAAAGACATGTGAGCGAATTTACTTTAATTTTTTTACCAGACATCTATGTAAGCATAATGATGCTTATTCATATTATCTCATTATATAATCACATTTTGCACTTTTACATTTTTATACTTGTCTTGTACACTCTCGAACTTTTCCAGTAATTAATAATGACCTAACACAACGAAACTCACTTTAATTTATTATCTCGATATCATCATGTTTTATCGTACATTATATATTGTGCAACAGGTCGCCAGTCAAATGAAAATGCAATTAACGTTTAGCGTAACAAGATTCTTTTACATGCAATTAGCACGTACTACTACTACTATACTACATATAGTAAATTTATTTTAGTCTGGCTCCAACTGGAGACAAGCATTTATTTTTATGACAAAAAAGTCTTGTCCAATAAAAAAACAACTTGAAATAATCAGTTTGAATAGGTTTTGGACTCTTGCCCTATTTCAAAGTCAAATCGACAATATATGTACGTTAGCTTTAATTTATTCATGATGCATATGCATATAGTTGTTTCTTTAAAATACTAAAATCTGTAGAGATATTAGTGTCATTGTCAGTAATACACTCGTGGCACACCTATATACAAAGTACATAGCAAGTTTCATTTTCATTCTATAGCAAAAATCTTGAACTTGGTAATGTAGAGCAAGGCTAATATAGAAATGCTTCCTAGACTTCTAGGAATGTGACCTCATAAAAATGAACCATGAAAATATATTTATAAAATCTTTTTCTCTTTATAGTTTATTGGAGATTTTATCAATTCCACAAATTTCGAGAGACATGGCGAATATCTTGATGAGAAACAAGTTACATTTATTTGGAGTTGGTGTGTCTCAATTTTCTGTGTTGGTGGAATTATTGGTAAGCAAAGCAGTCTATAAATAGTTAATCTATAAATCTTAAAAAACTGTTACGTTATTGATTTATACATCCTTATAGGTGCAATGCTCTGTGGATTTATTGCTGATAGACTTGGCCGAAAACTTGGATTACTTGTCAATAACATTACAGTAGTCATTGCCGTTCTATTGGAAGGACTTTCCAAAACTTGTGGATCATATGAAATGATTATTGCTGGTCGATTCTTCATTGGTTTTAATTCTGGCCTAAATGCCGGATTAGCACCGATGTACCTCGCTGAAATCTCACCAGTCCATTTAAGAGGTAATTAATTAAGACTAAAAACTAATATAACGATTTATTCAATAAGTTCAAAAGTAACATGTTTGTGGTGGACGTTGTTCTTGCAGGCGCTGTTGGAACAGTTTATCAATTGGTTGTCACCATTTCAATTGTTGTATCACAAATTTTGGGATTATCATCACTTCTTGGCACAGCAAATCTTTGGCCACTTTTACTTGCATGCACAATCATCCCAGCTATTTTCCAACTTGCAACTTTACCATTTTGTCCAGAGTCTCCAAAATTCATTTTATTGAATAAAGGTAAAGAAGTTGAAGCACAAAGAGCATTGACATGGTTAAGAGGAACTATTGAAGTACATGATGAATTGGATGAAATGAGAGCAGAGTATGAAGCTATGAAACTTGTACCTCAAGTCACTCTAAAAGAAATGCTTTTCAATAATGCTCTTCGTTATCCACTCATGATTTCTTGTGTCATTATGCTTGCCCAACAATTATCTGGAATTAATGCTGTCATCTTTTTCTCAACAAGTATTTTCGATAAAGCTGGATTGGATTTGAGTACTGCACAATATGCTACTATTGGAATGGGTGCTATGAATGTACTAATGACTGTCATCTCTCTTGTATTGGTTGAGAAAGCTGGAAGAAAAACATTGTTGCTTGTTGGATTTGGTGGAATGTTTGTTGACGTTGTTCTTCTCTTCTTCTGTCTTCTATTCAAGGTAATCAAGAGTTAATGAAGGCATAAATTAAAAATGTATTGAAAATCAATTGAATTAATTTTTTTTGTGTAGGACTCTGCATCATGGATTTCATATTTCAGCATTGTTTTAGTCATTCTGTTCGTCGTAATGTTTGCAACAGGCCCTGGTAGTATTCCATGGTTTTTGGTCACAGAGTTGTTTAATCAAGGTGCAAGACCTATGGCTACTTCTATTGCTGTTGCTGTCAATTGGTCTGCAAATTTTGTTGTTGGTTGGTCCTTCTTACCACTTCAAGAAATCATGGGCCCTTACGTCTTCATTATTTTTGCTATCCTATTGGCAATTTTTGAAGCCTTTATTTGGTTCATAGTGCCAGAAACTAAAAATAAAACTGTGGAAGAAATTAGTGCCATGTTTAGGCAACGAGGTTACACTCAGTAATTTTAAGTCGAAGAATGCTATATCTAAAGTATATATATATATATAAAGAGCTATTTATTAAGAAGTATATTTAAAGTTGCAAAATCAGGTCAATCAGAAAGTATATATTAGGCTTAAATTGTTAGTAGGGAACAAAATCTATCAAAGTGTTAGTAGAAGAAAGCTATCAAACTCATAAGAAAACATAGAATACTATATACACTTCCAGAGAAAAATAGAATATGGAATTATTTTCAATGTAATTTGTTGTATTCTACAAGTAAATGCTGATGATATATATATATATCATATAAATGTTACAAAGTACTGATAAAAAATATATATTAAGAGTTTTAAGAAGATATAGTGAATATATAGAAAGAAAAGGAGTAGTAATTGTGAATTTATTTTGTAGCATTTTGTATGCAGTAAAAGAATCAGTTAGCATATATTAAATTAATATAGAGCAATGACATTTCGTAAATGTTGTTGTGATTTTAAAACGCCTGTAAATAGTATTATTAAATAATATTTAAGAAATTGGACTGTAGTTTTTAGATCATTCCACAATGAGCGTTTTGTTATATACTATAGATTTATGGTTATTGAGTTAAAATGGGTCTTTAGGTGGTATTTAGTTAAGTTTTAATTGTGTATGCATAAGTCATAATTTAATTTGTGAATATGTGGTATTTTATCAACAGTGCTAATGAAGTTATATTTTAAGTATAGCTACAGTCATAAAAATCAAGAGTATATAGTATTTTCTTATGAAAAATGTCAGATTAAAACGACGTTTAGAATCGTTTATCATAGCTATATATGGAAAATTAAAACTATAGATTATGTAAAAAGTAAACGTACAGAAAGTTAATCATTCCATCTTAACTCTGCGAATTATATAATCTATGATATATGAAGAAAAAACTATATGATAATTTAAGACTAGTAAAAAATAGCAAAATATATATATATCATGAGTATTTTGATGTTATACTCTATATTATATTATTGTTGTTGAATGTTAAAAATAAAATCAGAAAGTCTTGAATGGATAAAAGTACATAACAATAGTTTTCTCTTTTTTAAGTTTTTAATACATCTGAATTAGCATGTGAAATTCCTTGTCCATTGTTTCTTTTTCTTACAATATAAATTAAAATTAAACCAACGACTAACACTGCACAGCCTAAACCAACAATGACCCATTTTCCAATATTGGCTAGTTTTAAAGGATTTAATAATTTCGATTTAATTTCATCAGCTAGTTCATCACTGAGTTCTCCAAGCTATAGTAAAAAAATTCACAGACAATCTTATTAATTAAGAGTATTTGAAGCACTTTGTAATTATACGTACCTCTTCTGCCCATACTGTAAAATTGTGTCAATATCAAAAGTTAATTATCCTCAAATTCTTTCATAAAGTACAATAATTATAAACAATGTTAGCTTACCGACTGGAAATGCCATATGAGGTAATTTATCAAAAGGAGTAGCAAATGGTAATGGCTGTACTTCCATACTAATCATAACACGCTTTTTACCACCAATAGTGGCTCCAGATGTCTAAAAATTGACAGTTTCTTAGTTAATCTCATAATAAATTAGGACTCATTATTAAAATGTTAGTATACCGGTTCAAGATCAAGATAAATGTCATGCTTGTCTCTATTTGGAGTCAGGCCTTCTACGTGTTGAAAATAAAAGGGACTTGCATCTAAGAAGTGAGCCTGTAAAATATGTTTAATAGCAATTAGTGAGTTGTTCTATTGTAAATTGATTGTATAATTCATACTTTTGTCATAATAATTGGTGCTCCATATTTACATGCATTCAAGCGTCCACCACCACTCATAATAGCACCACAAGAATCATTTAATGGTTTAGGAGGACGAGGATCACAAAAACACCAATTATCTGGCTACAGAGAGATTAATACCATAAAAATAATAACTTGCGTTATCATAAGGCATGTGTATAAATTGATTGTGTAATTACATAAATCTCAGGTGATTTTAATAGTTCTTCAGGAATTACATATCTATAAGCATTTATTCCTTTGTGAACATCTTCTTTAACTTCTTTAACAAATTTGAGATTTCCAGATCTGCAAATCTAATCAATTAAGCAAATATGTTAATTATTAAATATGTAATACGTTGTAAATTTGCAATAACATACTTCAGGTACAAAACCATATAGCTGGTCATCTTTATTGATAAATGGCTTGAAGAAAAGGCCATCAGTTCCGTTAATCATGTTACAACTCTTTCCACCCCAAAATGACACTGTGTTGAGGCCATCAATACTTTTAATTAGGTTAATTCTTGTTGGGTGATTTTTGCCAGTCCATACTTCAAATACTCCGTCATCACTTCCGTTTTTCTGTAAATAAAATTAATCAAAATGCATTATTTGGTGTAGATAATACATATATCTTATTGCCATATATCTTAATTCTTTCAATGTTTATATTCATACCCCACTATAAAATCCAAATGAAGTGTCATTTCTTCGGAATTCTCTATAATAACAGAAATAAATTAGAATTTTATTGAGACTTGATGACATAACATTCTATAAACTTTTTCTATTGCAAGGTCGTTGAACTTTTTAAAATATTGTGAAAATACATATCAACACTAAATGTCTTATTTTAATTGACACTAATTTTGACTTTTTCATGCCTTTATTCTGGAATCTCTATTATCTTATAATAAGTACTTTTCACTTCCATATTTGTAAGTCTTAGTTTTTGATTAATGCAAACAGAATGAATCACTTTCAACAATATCAAGATGCTTCGATAGTCAAAAGTACTTTATATAGTGTATTCAATTGTAAAAGTACATCATCACAATTCACATTTTTTGAATTGTAAACTTTCTTACCTTGGAAGCTCCAAGTCAATAACTGGAGCCAAGTCCAGAGCCAAATTGTAATCTTTGGACATTTTATATCCATGAAATATAATATCACCAACTGGAATATTCTATAATCAAAAAGAGCAATTGCACATATTAATCTGGTCGTCTTTAATAAAAGTCCTCCAATTCAATTTGTTATATAAGTACCTTTGTAACCAATTTTTCTGTAGTTGCCAATTTTCGAAGATAGCCCTGGATGATTGGATGAGTAAGATTCTTAGCAGCAGGAGGTAGATTAAGACCTGCCAAAAGTGTGGCCGCCGTCTATTTTTTGAGTGGGATGAAGAGACAAAGTTAGTTCATATTTTGTTGAGTGACGTTAAGCTATTGAATCAAGTTTTCTGTTCTCCAGATTCAACTTACAAAATAAGGAGCATTGAAAAGATTGACTGTCTCTGTTTCTGGTCCAATTGAGTTCTCTCTATCAAAGTGGAATGTGTTAATTTGTCGATAACTCACAGTCTCCATATCATTGTGGTAAGTGATGTCAACTTTTTTTCTTGTTTGTCTATAAGAGTATGGACCTTTTTCTTTTACAATCACTTTCTTTCCTAACCATTGTTCTGAAAAAGTACAAACAAAACTAATATTGAGTATTGGGCAAAAACATCATCATCATCATATATAACTTCTCTATCTAACCTTGAAAGTCATCAGCATTCACTACCTAAAAAGTTGCAAATCAAATTAGCTCGTGTTGTGAAAGTTTAAAATATATTTTTGATATTTGCTTTTACATCAAAAAAGTAAAATTGGAGTAGTGTGGCAATTGGTATATCGACCCATTTGTCATAAGTTTCACTTCCTGGTACTAGTTGAGTTTTCTGTGAAAATTATAAAGGTCTACAAAGTTAGTGATTTCTAAATTATTTATATAGTCATTGTCATTGAATCATTACCTCATGTAGTACACTTTTAATAACTGGTGGTAAAACAGCCCATCCAATAATTACACCTAAAACAAGGACAACAAGTCCACCAATTGCAACACCGTACGCTAATTTATTTGTTAATTGCATTTTTTTGTAATTTTCCAGTTAAGATTTCCAACAAAAAGTACACAGTCACCACACAATTTAAACTAGGTAAGTAGTTATCGTGTACTAAATCAATTTCAAGTTTTTAATACTTTATCAATATCATTTTCAATTCAGTACTCAATAATTTGACTGGTTATCTCAAAAAATCCCTATATCTTTTGTATTGTTTTCGACGTATTAATGATGATAGCATAGTTAAGCCAGTCAACAAGGACTCAGAGAGTTGACAAGTGTCAAGTGATCATTATTAACACATATTATTATTGAGTAAGAGTATTATCTTTTTCTTCTAGAGATATCATTATTATTCATTGATTGGTGTGTGGTATTATAATTGGTGACAAAATTGATAAATTGAGGCAAAGTTTTATATTATGAACTGATTACATTTTTCTGTTATCATCATCAAATCAACATAAACCTAGTTTTTCAATCAATACCAAAATGTATTTTAAGAGTGAGAGTTGTATTAGATGTAAAAAAAATAATGACATTTCAATTATCATTCAGTCACCTCTCTGCTGTCTCTTATAATGGACATTGTATTTTAGTTGTAGTATACTAATCTTCAATTCAAGGCTACAAGGTCGTCCAATAAGATAAGCAATTGTAAATACATATGATGGAAGTACATTTTTATGGGCCATTATTTTCTAAAACAAATCAGCTGTCAACATTCTACTTTTTATTTCTTTACCATCAAAGAAACGTCATAATAGAATAGAAAGAAACTTGATGGAATAGATTTTCAAGAATATGTTAGCTAATATAATAATTTGATTATTAATACTTATTAGTACATCATAAATGCTTGCCACCAAATATCATTTCCATCATCATCACTTTTTCACCATCATCATAAACGTTTAGTCTGTCAGAGTAATGTCAGAAGAAGTTTAGCTAACCACTACTTTGACAAGACAACGATAAGCTCTTGTGGAAGTTTTTTGGGCCCATTTGATAGTTTGTCACATCAATTTCTGAGTCAGGAAGCAATGAATTTGTTGCTAGTCAATGTCATTAGACTCATTGCTTTCTGAAGACAAGGCTTACTTTGCAAAATTACGAGAAATAAACAATTATTTCAGTGGAAAAAAAA
>VCNE01005696.1:0-17118 GCA_009869805.1 Oncopodura yosiiana
GCATGCAAGAAGACTACTGGTGAAGAAGAATCTTGTAATCATTAGTACAATAAGTAAAGAGCCAAGAGTGCTAAAAGGTTCTCTATCTTGACTATCTACTTTCAATCTCCATTAACTATTACATTATAGGGGTTGGATTTTAGATAGTAGGACACTGAAGTCACTGACTGACTGACTAACTAACTGACTAACTAACTAACTAACTGACTAACTAACTGACTAACTGACTGACTAACTAACTGACTGACTAACTAACTGACTAACTAACTGACTGACTAACTAACTGACTGACTAACTAACTGACTGACTGACTAACTTGCTACTAGAAGGTTAGTTTCTATAAAGGATCTAACCTATCCTAAATTATGTTAGGATAGGCTTATAGCCTTCTGCTAGACTATCCTAACATAGACTAGGATAGGTTAGACCTTTTATAGGAACTAACCTTCTAGGAGCAAGTTAGTCAGTTAGTTAAGTCAGTCAGTCAGTTAGTTAGTTAGTTAGTCAGTTAGTTAAGTCAGTCAGTCAGTCAGTTAGTTAGTCAGTTAGTTAGTTAGTCAGTCAGTCAGTCAGTTAGTTAGTAAGTCAGTCAGTCAGTTAGTTAAGTCAGTCAGTCAGTTAGTTAGTCAGTCAGTCAGTCAGTTAGGTCCTGGGAGGTTAGTTCCTATAAAAGACTTAACCTATCCTAAACTATGTTAGGATAGGCTATAGCCTTCTTCTAGACTATCCTACCTTCCTAACATAGACCAGGATAGGTTAAATCTGTTATAGGAACTAACCTCCTAGTAGCAAGTTAGTTAGTCAGTCAGTCAGTTAGTTAGTCAGCTAGTCAGTGACTTCAGTGTCCTACTATCTAAAACCCAACCCATTATAGGTAATGACAATCAAGGCAAGTGGGCGATAATATGAAGATGAGAAAGAAGAGTTTGTGGGTTGTTGCACATTTTCTCTTTTCTTCTATTGATTAGAGGTTGCAGTGATTATAGTGTCTGTCCTGTGCTCATCATGATGATGATAATGATGATGAGAAAAGCTCTTGTAGTTTATCTCTTGATAGAATCTCTTCTTCTTTGATGCAAAAAGCTTAGAAGAACTAAATATGATATTGGTGGTAGGTATAATGCGATTAAATATTTACGTAGGAACTCAAGGTTATATAATAGATTTTCTTTAGAATTTCTGGAGCAATTTTAGAATACCAAATTATGATAGCATAGACAGCATTACATTATATATATTTGAATCGGTTCCATTAAAAACATATAAATTTTATGTTCTTAAAGAAGTAGGATGACATACGGCATTATTACTAAAGAGGTTATTGCTTTTTCAACTCATTGAGATTGAGACAATTTCCGTGTTAGAATTCCGAATAATTTTAATGTAAGTTGTCTGTATTTCCTGATCTACTTTTGAAGGTATAAAAGGTCGCTCGTATAAGAAAATGTCACACTAGTTTTTTTTTACTATTTTTTATCGTAATCATGACCAAGCTTATAATTCTCCTCGTTGTCCTCTGCTCTGGTAACTTCTATTAACATTACTTGTGCTATTATTTGTGCTAAAAATGAACTTACTTTATTGGTTACAGTGGCTTACACCTTGGAAGCTGCACCAGCAGAAGAAGCTTCAGAAGCCAAATTGGTGGAAAAGAGAGGTAAAATATTTTCAACTTATACTCTAATCCTTTAATAATACATTAATCTTTTTTAACGGCTGCCTCTGAATCTGATTCTGAATCTGGAGGTACAACAACAACAACAATTGACTTTAAGTTGATAAACTATATAAGCACTTTACGTCCTCTCGTTTGATCGCAGAACAAACAGGTAGACAAATCTTCAATCCTAATGGCTGTGGTCCTCCACACAGATATCCAAAGGGTAATATCAAAACTGTAAATATTATTTTTTGCTAGCTTTAATCAGTATTTGTAATTATACAGGACATAGATGTAATCCTTAGAAATCAGCATGCCATTAATAATATGCCCTATTTGTAGAATAAAAATTGAATAAAAACATATACTTTTTAAAGAATCTAAATAGCAAAACATTTAGTTATTATTTTCAGCATAATAATTTTCTACAGACTTGACGTCATCTTAGATAAAATATTTAGATTGGAACGTGAGGTTAGATATTTTTCCTTAGGAATTTTTAATGTAAAAATATTTTGATTTTCAGTCCAACCTTTTCTGCATAATTTACCCTTAGGCAATCAAACTACTGTTCCATATTCATTTGGCTTTCACCTGAAATAACAGAGTGTAGTAAAGAAAATTTTCTATGAGAAAATTTATTATAAACATAGCCAAGAGAATAAATTTGATGAAAGCTAACAAGATTAGATGAAAAGATTTTCACACACTAATATAACAAGAAGAACTTATGTATAATGTCCAGAGGCATTTTCTCAATTGAGCAGTTTGAGTGTCTTTCTTCCTCTTTCCTCTTCACATAAAGAGAAAATAAGCGTTCAACGTCCAACTCTATTTCAAAATCAAACTCAAAGTGAGCATTGAAAAAGCTAAGGTTTCAAAACTCCTTTTGTGTGTCGTCTCTTTTCTGCTAAATTATCTGTCGTCAAGAATTTATTTCACGTTTCGCATTACTTTCTCTCTCTACACACTCTTCGTTTCTTCTTTTGCTACTATACTTATGTGAATGTAAGCATTAGAAGAGATGATGCTCTTCTTCTTCTAAAGGTTATATCTTTCTCTCTATTATGTACTTTTGTTATGAAAAACGACGTTCTTTGAAGACTCTTGATGCGCTAAGTCGATTTCCACTTTTAGAGAGAAAGAGAAAAGTAAAGAAAGCTAAGGTTGCAATGTAGGTTACATATTTTAGAGCAACGTTCATATATGTTAGAAGAATATCATCACACGACAAAAATTGACAACGACAGTCTCAGATAGATATATAAACTGAAGAAGACATTTTTTCGAGTCTCTCTCTTTGAAATTGTAGTAGCATCAACTACTAGTATACTGTTCTTATCTTTTATGCACACCAAGTTCAATTTCATGCCCTTTTTCTTTTCTCTACCTTTTTCTCTTTAGTTGACTATAGAAAAGAGTAGAGAAAGGTCTCAGATTTTTTTGTGCTTTCTTTTCTACTTATTTGTATTCGCTCAAATAAACAACTCTTGTTTCATAAAGTAGACTCTCACTATAGATAGCTTTTGTTGTTAGCTTTCACGAAATTATGCGACTCATGTCACTATTGATATACTGAGTGCTTTGCTGTTGTTGCTCGTACGCTTTTAGGATATTTATTCAACCGTCATTTGACGAGCATTAGACGCTAAAAAGATTCAAAATGCATACATTAGAACGTGAATGAACTTTTTGAGTAGACTTATTCCTTTTTAGTGGATTTACCTCTATATGAATCTACTAGCGGCTCAACTAATCTAACTTAATCTCTGTATTTCAAAAGAGCGTATTCTAACACAACTATCTTTTTTAATATTAATGTTATTTGTGCGTTACACACAACATACGTTACTATAATATTAGCTCTGATATATAGTAGATTCTTGTGAAATGGTTTATATATGTACTGACTCATGAATCTAGAACTAACAAATAATGACAATAGTTTTTGCAGTCAGAGAATGAGTCGAAAGAGAGAGTCAGAAGAATTCTGCAGTGAAAGTTTGAAGCTTTGCTAGCGGTTTTTTCTACGCTATGAAATTGTTGTTTGATTTATTCGACAGCTTTGGTTTTCGAGGAAGCGGAAATCTACTAGAGAAATGTATCTCTATATATCCAAAGTTTGGTTACTCTACTTTATTTCCAACTCCCACACACGTGCTGATACTATATATGTACGTAATCTAAGTACAACATCATGGCTTCAGAGAAATTGTGCATAGGAAAAAGTATAGGAACTCACCAATGATGAAGATGTCCAAGAACTGAACTTGCAATATATTTCTGGCATAGCTGTCTAGATAAATTCTACATATGAAATATATACTTTGGAAATATACATAGTTTTGAACTTGGGCATTGAGAGATTTCTTTTGCATGCCATTTTATTTGCTATACATTGAACATAGAACTTATTGTGTTTTCCTCGAGACTTCCATTTGAGTAAGTTCAAATTGAGTTAATGTCATTATTACACTCTAATCAGCTTTACACTTTGTCACATTCAAAAGCAAATACTATATAATAGCTCTAGGAAAAGTACTAGTGTAAACTAGTCTTTTTACTACCTGCCGTTTACAGATATGACATATATAGAGAGAAGAAGAAGGACATGAACTCTAAATTGATTATTCAAGCCCACTGAACTGGCAATTGAAACTGCACAGCTTGAGTGCTCTTTGCGATTATGGAATGTCACCATCACTCTATTTTACTTTGATTTGCATATGTCATGTAATATTAATGGTACATTTAGAAAATTTTATTTTATGGCTTGGCACATTCGTCGTCATCATATTATAATTTTTTATTACTTGTATAATAATTTTTTTTACATTTAAATTTTTGAATTTGCATATTTTGTAAGTTATTTTTTTTTTTGGTTTTCAGTACTTATAATAATTTGGCATCATTTTTGTAACTCAATTGTACATTTATACAACAGTATTATTTGTTAGTATATATATGTTAGTGTCAAGATTTTTTCCAAGCTCTAGAGACTTCATTTTTTATGGACTTTTTGTGTATTAATATGATTGTTACATTGATTCTCTGTTTTTTTCAGGTGTTGACGTTTTTAATTGCTTTCGTTTTTTTCTAATTCGGGTTGTTATAAATTATTATTAATATTCTAAGTCTATGTAATAATACATTGCGAAGACAATTGAGAAGAAGAATGAGAGTTGCGAAATGAGTCATAATACTGCGTCATTGTTTCCATTGCATGTCTTGGGTCGCATGGACAGCGCGATTGTGAAGAGCGTGGAGTAGCCAAATGAAGATCTTCTTCATCACCATCAGATAAACTCATATTGTCGATACTTAAGTTATCTGTAATTTTACTGCGATTAGGTTGCTGCTGCTCTCGAAAAAATGACACTTCTTCTTCCTCACTATATAAAAAAGTAAACAAAAAATATATAGGCTAAAAGCATTTTATTTATTGTGTTTCCATTATCCTAGTTTTCTAATTGCATAATAAATGTGTGAGCAACTGTCAGTTTATGACAGTGTGCATTTACGATTGAGAGAAATGTTTATCTTTCTTGAAAGTCAGAAGTTGAGAGAAGTTTTTTCTTAGCTTTATATTTGTGTGGTGAAGTGAGTCTCAGGTTGTTTGAGCAGAGTTTTAAAACTACTACGGCTTGAGCTCCTCTTCAAATTTTTAAACTAAACTTTTGAGTTAGAAAATGATATCAACATTGCAAGTACATTTTTGTATAACATATAAATACAATTAAAAATTCGATTCAAACAACCCAAAACTCTCCTCGTGAGTGATGCAAGTAAATTTTCCAATCATCAGAAGAAAGTTCGCAATAAATTGCAAGGCTATGTACATAGTGTATATGCAAATTACAACATGTCAATAAACTATGTATAAGATCTTGGTTTTCATTTAATAAATATAAAAAGACGTATCACTATAAATGACGTATATAGTCACAAAAAAACTAGCTCAAAGAAAAAGTTTCCACATTTTACAAGAAGAAACTAACTAGAATGCTTCGAAGCATAAAGTCAATTTAGCTCTCTCTCTCTCTCTCTGAAGTCAAACAATTTATTCTGTAATGTACTTTTATTCATCCATCTCCAGCTATACACAGCATCCTATTTATTCCTTTCTACTACTAGTAGATACGCTGAATACATAAAATAGAATAATCGAGTTGAAGATAAAAGAGAAAATTTGTCATTGAGTTTTAAACTTTTGAAATAAGGACTTGCGCTTCTATATACACATATTACGTAACTTGTAAATGAAAGTTCCTAGAACTTTTCACAACAATAGAGTCGACTAGAACTCTCTTATGCGTTGTTTCATTTTCATCATCATCATACATATTATATATCTAATCTACCTTTCATCAGAGTCCCATTGAACTAGAGGTTGTTTTTCAGGTCCTATTGTTGAAACTGTTGACCCAATGTTGTTACTAGCTGGAATAGCAGACGATGATGATGTTGAATTAGAAGTAGTCGAGTGATGAGTGACATTTGAATTAGAATGAGTTTTGTTATTTGGTATAGCCAGTCTAGTTGGTGGAAGAAGTGAGGAAACTTTTCGTGTGTCACAAGCAGACATGATTACCACGGAGGAACCACCAGTGTTATTAGTTTCATAAGAAGTTGAAGTAGAACTACTTTTGGCTTTTGATAATGTACTAGTTGTTGTAGTCGTAGTAGAGTTGTTACTGATTGACACACGCTTTGTTCTTCCACTAGAGGAAGAAGAACCAATTACAGATGCTTTTGTACTACTAGCCTTGTTGCTATTGTTAGTTGTTGGCAAAGTTGCTGTTACAGATGATGATGATGATAATTTGTTGCTCATAAAAGTTACTCCATAGCTATTTTCATCATCATCTTCATTATTAACTAGTACATGCTCTTGGGACAATATAGCATTATTTGGCACAGAATTGTTTGCTGACTGTGAAGGTTCGGCCTTGTTGTCCCAGCAGGCGTCATAATTAAAATTTGAAGGTGGTGATGCAGCACTATTGTTAGAGGAGAAAGTAGGATTTGTATTATTTGTATTGTTAGCCTGAGCTATATGTTTTTCTAGACGTTTTTGTAATTTTGATGATGATGAGAAATTATTATGATGATGGTTACTCTTACTCATCATGACAAGTGAGTCGAGTGACGAAGTGTCTGTTGCAAGAGTAGTATCGGCAATAGAGTTTTTTGATGTTGGCACATTGGAAGATTGGGCATTTGGATCTAATTCTTGGAGTATTGATGATGATGACATGACAGAAGATTTGCGAGAGTCGAAACGACAGCGATCTGGACTAAATGATATGCTTGGCTCCTTCTGTGAGAAATTGTAAGAAAGAGTGAGATTTTAGAAATTAAACATAGCTTCCTATTGTAGTTTGAAATAAAAGCCTTTATAGTAATATGTTGCTGTCTCACAATTTAATTAGAGCAGATGGAGATGTAAACGTATGGAAACATTTTCCTAGCACGTATTTATAGAAGACAGTAACAGTAGAGAGAATAGAAGGAATTCATTTATAGAATATGAACTAGTAGTACTGCATTATTTCTGTTTAGCATATTTAGCATAAATCGTCCTTTCTCTTGTAGAATTTATGTATAGAGAATGAAACTCTTGTTGAACTAAACATTTGTTGTTTTCCCTATGCACTACATATGTACACACATTTCTCACCATATTGTATCAATTTCAATATTGTACATATATATAATGAGATATAAGTTTTCATATATGACATGAGAGATTTTCCTTTGATGTTATTTAATCACAAAGTAGCATTATACAATTACGCTTCAGAA
The DNA here is from genome assembly GCA_009869805.1 of Oncopodura yosiiana. NCBI lineage: Eukaryota > Metazoa > Arthropoda > Collembola > Entomobryomorpha > Oncopoduridae > Oncopodura > Oncopodura yosiiana. The sequence continues at coordinate 7,466 of VCNE01005696.1, forward strand.
ATTGTATTCACTTTCATTTTATATAAAGGATTATTATACTTGTCAAAACATTTAAATTGCTAGAGAAATATATACAATTGTGTAAAGAAGTAAAGATGTTGGATTTCTCTGAATTCCGTATTCCGTTTTCTGTCCGTCACACTTTGAAAAAAGTGGCATGACAACAAAATTTTTTTGTAATAGGAAAATTTGGAAAAATATTTCAAGAATCAAAGATTTTAGGACTTTACGTCTTTATTAGCCCGTTCGTTACGAACGGGTGCAGACGGCTAGTATTAGGTAAAGAAGTAAAGATGTTGAAACGTCTGATTTCCGTATTCTGTTTTCTGTCCGTGGTGTTCTAAAAAAATGTCATGACAACAAAAATTTTTTGACTTAGGAAAATTCGGGAAAATGTTTCAGAAATCAGAGGTTTTAGGACTTTACGTCTCTACTAGCCCGTTCGTTACGAACGGGTGCATACGGCTATAGATACATAAGAATGTTGATGTGATTCATTAATGTGAGTAGTTAGATATTTGATATTTGTGTGAGTTATATATTATCTACAGCTACAAGTAAGTACTTGCAAAATATAAATGTAGGAAATGTATAAAATACTCTCTCTCTCTAGAGAAGATGAGAAAAGGAAAACCAAGTACTGTAAAATAATATTTACACAGCATTGCTTGCTACATGACATTTTCAAAAGAGAGAATTTTGTGAAGTGTATATAGTAAATATAACATTGTAATAGTGGATATAACTAGTGCAAATAATCGTCAGAATAAAGCAATTTCAGTTGAGTGTGATTTTCCTTCAATATCATGAAATTAGATTTTCTATTTCTCTCTGATCTTACTGCTGTGTACATGCGTACAACATTATAGCACCAATGAATGAACCTTAAAAAAGTTCAAATGTTACGTAGTAAAAGTTGTAATCTTTTCTGCTATTGATTTTGGGTCTTAATATGACTTGTAACAGAAAGTGTATTGATGTTTGCTGAGTCAAGTTGATTACTAGCACCAGAACAACTTGCAATACTAAATTTTGCAAAACTTTTGCCTGGCTTCTACTGATTGCAACCAAAAAACTTAAATTATTAGCCTGATTATTTCTTGATGCTTTTGCACTTAAACTATAAATAACATCTTGAGATAAATGAATGAAAAATTGCAGTGACTTACAACTTCAGCTTCCAGACTGTTCACATTAGAGCTTTCACCACTTACATCACCACTTGTAGTAGTATTATTACTAGTTTCCAAATCGAGACACGAGGAGTCCATATTTTGATTAAAAATTTAAAGAAATGTCTATGTATTGGTCAAGGTTTCTCACCATTATCAAAGTACGTAGTAGTAGTAGCTCTGATGTACTTGATAAGTTTTTCTAGTCTATAGTTTATAATCATATTGTATGTAAAATGTAAAATTCTATATATATGCGACAGCTAGAAAAATACACTTAACATTTTAATTTATTATTGTACTAGTAGTAATTTTTAATGATAGTGTAATTCTATATGTGGAAAATAAATGAATGCTGATGGTAATAAATGGAAAACTTTGATAATTTAATTTCTGCTTGACTTTCTCCTTTCATTCTAATTTGACACCATATGGATTGAAGGAAATGACAATTTGGATACAAGACGGAGCTCTTGTCGTAAGTTGCCGGTCTTCTTTCATCAAAAAGTGAAAGCATATATTACGGTTTCATTCGGAGAAAGTCGGAGATGACTCATCTTCTCTTCTGCTTGATCGAAGAAAGTTGTTGGGGTAACGTAAGCTATGCTATATTTCTCTTTGCATAGAAAGCTTTCACTAGACTTTGCATCTCTCTCTCTCTATGTCATATTGATAAAAAGTTTTAAATTATTTACGCATTTTAAAGCAACCAACAAAAGAAGAAAGACAAACAACACAACAGAGAGACTCTCTACTGACAAAAAGTAAATATATCTTAAAACTTTAATGACATTTTCTTTCACTTTCTTTTCCAAAAAGAGAAGCTCATTGATGTTGATTTATGAGACAAAAGAAAGTGTCAAACTAATATATTAATTATTCCTATTTTTAGTACAAGAGCAAAATGCCAGGAAAATCTGGAAAGAAAAGTGGCAAAAGTAAAGGACGAGGACGACGCTATGATTTTGATGATGACTATGGATATGGAAGACGAGAAACTACTTTACAAAAGCCACCAGACCAAGAGAAATTGACAGCAGATCAAATGAAAGAAGAAATTGTTCGTAGTCTTACTACTGCTGATCCAATCCGAACTAAAAATGCAGTTATCTGGGATTATGAAGAGAAGTATAATAATGCTCAATAAATAAACTAAAAGAAATAAGAGTAAATATATATTTTCATATTTATTTTCAATTTCAGAGCATTTATTCCACTTGCTGATACTGAAGGAGTCACAACACTATTGGACTTACAATCAGAATTAATGTTCAAAGGTTCAGAAGAACTGGAAGAATTTGAAGGACCTTTGGCTGATGATGTTGAAGATGCAGAAGTAGAGGATAAAGTTAGTGAGCTGGAATCAACAAAACATAAAGGTCCACAATTACCAGTATTTAAATTACATGAAGATAAAGCAAAAAAGGACGATAAAGCAAAGAAGGAAGATAAATCAAAGAAGGACGACAAATCAAAGAAGGATGATAAAGCAAAAAAGGAAGATAAAGCAAAGAAGGAACATGAAGCCAAAATTGTAGCAGCGAAAGAGAAGCAACAACCACAGGTTAAAGAACTAGACATTGACGACATTGAAGAAAAAGATCCAACAACTGAAGAAATTCCACAGTCAAGTGACAGACCAAGGAAATTGTTAAATCAATTTGATTTCTGTGAAAGAGCAGCACAAACTTATAATCAACCACGCAGAGATCATTCATGTCAAACTCAACCACCACCACAAGCTTCTTATAAAGATTTTTGTAATCAAGGTATTATTTATGATGCTTATCAATCAGATACAATTTGGAAACCTGTAGAAAAAGGTGCTGGAGATCATGGTGAACATGAAGAGGAGGATCATCATGAGCCAACTTCTGATAATGAGTCTAAACTTGAGATTCAAGTGATTGAGAAAAAACCTGAAAAGAAGAAGGAGAAAGAAAAGGAAGGAAAGTAAGTTTGTATATTGTGCAACAAAAAGTAATGACGAGGCAGTTTGAAGCTTTTTATTAAAAACTTTTTTGTTTTGCTCAACAGATTGGCTGAGAAGGAGAAAGTGAAAATGAGAGCACCATCAATGTTAGAAGGACAAGCTGCTCAAGAATCATCACTACAAAAGTCAGCAGAAGGTCTCAAAATTCTTGAGAGACTCGTCATGCAAAATATTTATAATGAAGTTTTGTACGGTGAGAGTTCTTACGTATAGTTCTATTTATAACATATATTTATTTATTCATGAAGAAGAAACCTAAATCATCATTTTCTTTATTTACTCTCTCTCTCTCTCTCTGTACTTTATTATATAGATTTCAAATACTATGAAGATGGTGCAGATGAATTTCGTGAAGCTGGTGACGGTACTTTGTTGCCATTATGGAAGTTTACTTACGAAAAAGCTAAAAGGTTACATGTTACTGGAATTAGTTGGTCACAAAATGAACCTGATTTATTCGCAGTCAGCTATGGCTCCTGTAAGTCATTTTACTTTCTCTCTATCTCATTCCATTACATTACACACAATTACGGTCAATGACCATATTACAATAAATGAGATGAAGAAAAAAAATGTCAAGTCATTGAATAATCCATGTGTACTTTATTGATAAAGTTTTTTCTTTCTGTCTTTTCTTATACTGCAGTTTCTTTCGTTCATCCTGTACTAGACGGAATGATTGTAATTTACAGCTTGAGAAATCCGGCATTTCCGGAACAAGTTTGGATGGCACCAAAAGGAGCAATGTCTGTTGATATTCATCCAACGTAAGAATAATAAAAAAGAACTATATACATATATGTGGGGTACTATGAGATATATCTACAGCTTTTCTCTTTTTTTATTAAATATATATATATATAGTAAGAACAGCTTGATAGCTGTTGGATTGTATGATGGAAATGTTGCCATTTTACATTTAAAACAAGAAAAGGACAACGCGTCTCAATCCATGGTTTTGAAAAATATTCCAACTATTATAAAACATCGTGCTTCTGTTTGGAGTGTGAAATGGGGCGTTGATGATATGGATGGACAACCAAATTTCTACTCGACTGCAATGGATGGTCGTGTAATTCATTGGAATGTTGAAGTGCCTGACTCATATGGAGTTGGAGGATTACATGGAACTGAAATTGCCAAGTTACATTTACCCCTACCTCCAGTTCAAGGTCCGGATGGGACAACTTATAAGCTTTTTGGTATGTACAAACCACTACATTAATTTAATTTAACATCTACTATAAAAGAATGTATCATAAAATTTTTAAAAAATTCTCTTCAGGATGTGCCAGATGTATTGCATTTCATCCACTAGAACGGAAAACTTTTGTTGTTGGAACTGCTGAAGGAAATATTTTCAGTTGCTCATCTCTCTATGGCTCTTCATTTCTAAGGGTATAGAAATAAAATCTACCTTAGCTGAATATAATAATCTCGCATAATAATAATAATGTCATTTGCATATAAAATGCTAACTCAAAAAATATCTATTTTCTCTTATATATCAAATCATCATCTTCATACTTGAGCAAACACTATAAAAGAAATAGTTTTACCACATACAGAGAAACAGCATGAGATTATATGAGCTTTCTTTTATAACAAATTCATATTATGAAACTTTCTTTTTTTTACTCGTGCAGATTTATAATGCTCATTTTCTTCCTGTTGCTGCAATTCAATGGAACAACTATCATAGCGATGTTTTCATTTCTTGCTCTGAAGATTGGACTGTTAAAATTTTTGACAGACGTGATCCGTAATGACAAAATATATCCTACTTTCTTGTGATATGCATAATACATTATGTTATTTTTTTTTCAGGGAGCCAATGTATGTTTTTGAAATTGGGATACCAATTTTAGACGTGGCTTGGGCTCCATATTCATCTACTGTGTTTGCTTGCACTACTGAAGAAGGAAAGGTAAATTTTATTTTCTATATATACACTTTCTCTTTTTCCAGTGTTGTTCTGCTTCAATGCTTTCTCTTTCAATTTCTCTACCTACGATGCATATATACTTGTTTATTTTCTTTTACCTTGAGATGAGAGAGAGAGAGAAGGAGCTTAATTAAAGCAATGTAAGCAGTAACTACACTATATAGTAGATAGACAAAATAAAGTAGAAAAAGAGAGAGAGAGAAAGATCATTAGAGTGGAACATGTTTCTAACTACTACTAGAGTGACTTTTTCCCTAAAAAGCTTTCTCTTGTATAATATATTTGTCTTACTCTGTTATGTTGTTGATGAGTTATTTCTTCTATGTGTGTCATTTTGTCGTAGGTACTTTGTTATGATCTGAATACAAATAAAGAGAGACCAATATGTTGCCAACAAATTGTGACCAAAAAGAAAGTACGGCCACATAGAATTCTTTTTAATCCACGCTATCCTATTATCATTGTTGGTGATGACAGGTAAACATAATAAAAATAATAAAACAATGATACACCCCATATACACTCTCTCATTAAATTCTTTCAAATGACTTGTCAAATACAGAGGACAATTAACAACTCTTAAATTGTCTCCAAATCTCCGAGTCTTACCACGTGACACAAGAAATGTTTTATTGGAAGGAGAAGCTAGAGTTAGTTTTGAGGTTAACAAGATGTCAAAACTTTTATCATTAGTCAGAGATCCAGAGTCTGTTACAAATCCTAAACATTTGCCTGGTCCAACAAAAGATGTTCAGCAAGTTAAAAATGTTTTAGCTGCTTTGGGTGGTGGAAATAATGAGAGTACTACTGCTACAGCTACTAGCGTAAAAGGCTAAAAAGAAACTTTTTTGTCTACAAAGGAAGAATGGATTTTCATGGAACAAAAAAATAATAAAACTTTTGATCATTAATTAATAAATGAAATAAAACTTGTATATGTAAAACTATCAGAAATTATGAAATTAAAGAAAAAGTAGGATAATAAAAGGCACAACTTTTTGAAAATAGTATAATAATCGAGTGTACATTTTTAGTAAATTGTAATAGACTTTTTTTATTCTTTTCTAAGCACTATAATTAGCAAGTAAGTAACATTATTATATAATTTTTTCTCAGTACCGTGATGGCACAATATTGACTTTCTTTCTATAATAGCAATTCACACTTGGCAAAAAACAAACATCGTGTATTATAGTAATTGAAAAGTTATACAGAAATAATTTTTTGAGCAGTTTTTGTTTGTTTTAGTATTTCTGAACAAAAGTTTATGTAGCCTAAGGGTAGTTGTAAATATAATTTGGTTAGACGTGACATATTTTTTGTTGTGCAATTTATCTTTTACATTAGATAACTCAAGAGAATAAAATTTTTCATATAATGTGATTTCAAAGAATTAAACTTGTGTATTTTCTCTGCTGGGAATTAAAGAGATTGATTATAGAAAATTCAAGTACAAAACTTTCTTACAATTAGAAGGAATGTTATTAGATAAATTTTCAGCTACCTGCTATATACTCTGTTAAACTGGTTTATCATTATCACACTTTTTTGATTCTTACATCTAAATGTGAGTTCATAAGTTGCAAATACTAAATTGAAATTAATACAGACATAAGTATGTATGCAATCAGTTGTTAACAAGCAGTGGTAATAATAATAATAATTAGTATAATAAGTAAATCATAATAATAAATATTAGTACAAGGCTGACTTGAGGTTGATATTTCTGGAGAAATAGATGAACTTTTTAAGACATTGGAAGTGGATCCGGTAAGTGAGGTACAGCATTTTCAATTGCTTCTGTAGCTGCTTTAAATTCTTCAGTTTCTTTTAGGGCATCATTAGCTTCAGATGTCAAATCTTGAAGTTCTTTGTAAGCTCCCTATTGTATTGATTAATTAGCCATTTTAAAAATTGCTTTAATATGTACCACAACAGACTTACATAAAGTTTTCTTTGAATCTCAGGTATCATCATCTCACTTTCTTTCCAGCAATTGACTTGTTGACGAATAAATAATTCGTCCTTTCCTTCGGCCTATGAAGATTTAATAGACAATCTGTTGTTAAAATTATGAACAAAATAAAATCATGTTATAGTAAGTAAATACCTTGAACTTTTCAATCTTGGCCTTTTGATCATCGGCTTCTTTCTCATAACTTTGCTTTTCTTTGGTGTATCGTTTCACAACTCCAGTTTTAATTTTGAGGTTTCTTAATGCCTGTGGATCAGCCATATTAATCTGTCAATATAAAGTAAAATTAGTATGTGGTGACAAACAGGAATTCAATAAATGCAGCACTTTGCAAAAATTGACGACAATTTTAATACCGAAAAAGAAAGACCAACAAGTGATGACAACAACTGAACGCAAGTGCTATGGATGAATACGTCTTTTACAATGCTTGATGTTGATGAGTCATAAACAGCAACTGTCAAACGCTATTTGTGCAAATATTTAATTGCGATTTGCAAACATTCACTTTCAACTTCAACGACCTTTTTTATTGTTCTGTCAACTTTAATATTCCCTCTATTTTAATTTTGTATAGCGGCCTCAATTTGAATTTTTCGGACTTTAGACTGCCGTTCAGAGTTCAAAAAGTGACGTGATGATCTGATTGAGTTTCCTTCTGCAATTAACTTCTCAATCAGACAATTAAACACGTCGTTGGACAATTCAGCAACTTGACCAGAAAGCAGTAAATAGTGGAATTTTCAAATTGAAGTATTGTTGCAATGTTTTCTGCGAGGATTTCAATCAACAATAGTCGTCAACTTCAGCAGGTGACAAAAAAAATTAAAAATAAATATTTTGTGGTAGTGATTTCAGTTGGACATAGTTTCTAATTATTTATTTTTATGCTAGGTAAACCACTTTGATTCTTGTTCTTGCCACTTTCTATTCTGATCAGCGTATATTAACGGAAATCCAAAAAATAAGTTTTTTGAGGACTGAATTTTTGTGAAAAAGATGTTCGACGTCACTCAATTTGCAATCAGTGCAATCTGTAGTCGCTAATCTGACAATGTGAGATATTGCTAATGATTGAGTTAAAGTACACTTTAGAAAGATTAAGAGAATTTCATTTGACTAGTTTAATAATTTGTTCAGTATGACATATGACAGATCAATAAGTATTTTATTGTTTCAGTACTTTACTTTCAGGTCTCTAAATTACTCAAGTTCTCTGTTTTTTCTTAGCACTTGTTTTATATCCATTATGTGAACTCTGTTGTAGTTTTTACAATGTGCAATCAAATACTATTCCTTACAATAAGTTTTGTAGTACAGACTAAAAATTTTACATTTTTATACGTAAACAATAAGCGTGATTTTAATCTGACAAAGTATATATAGTAGTTAACCTAATAATTAAAACAATATGATATAAAGACGAAGAAAGTAAAATAATTATTTTTTTATAGACATTACACTAATTAGACAGTATTTTTATGGAACTACTAAACTACATATTTATATATACTCTCGAAGATCTCGAATCTATATAAACTCGACTTTTTTCACAAATATAGATTTTCTTTTGTTTTTACTTGCTTGATATTCTAATCTCTATATCAGGGTACTCGAGTGCCATTACTTTTAGATGAGTTGTATCATGTACATGGAAAAATTGAATTTTTCTTTTTCCATCAATATCTTTCTTTCCAATAGACATTTTCGTTGTACTTGTATTCATTGGAGATTTTTGACGAATTTGTTCATTAAAATCATTCACATCAAAGCTGTCTGGATTTGCTAACAAATAGTCCAATAAACATTGTATCCATGTTCCATGAGAAACTGCCAAAATATTTTCAGAGTTTTCTTCAGTCAAATCAGCAATTTTACAGATTGTCTATAGAATAGAGAGAGAGAGAGAGATAGTTAATTACAATATTTTATACCTTCCAAGACAAACAATTTATTTGTACAAACTCACATTGAAGAAAGTTGCAGTTCTCTTCATTGTATCCTCATATGACTCTCCTCCAGGAAGTGGTACAGTGTGGATTGGCAAACCACAAGATGCCTGAATGTCCCAAACTAGTTGTGCTGGTTTAAATTCCAAGTCTCCATAATCCCTCTCACGTAAAACTTTGTCCAAAATAATATCTGGTTGAGAATGTTGTGAAAATTTGAGGATGTGTAATGTTGTATCATGACATCTAGTCAGGTCACTACTATAGACTCTTGTAAATTTCTCATTAGCTAAATGCCGTCCTAAACACTGGGCCTAATGAAGTAAAATATTTCTTCTAGATTACAAGATTAGATATAAAGAAAATACACATTTTAACTAACCATTAATATTCCTTTATCACTGAGTTCTCCAGGTGTTCTTGATTGAACAATTTTAGCAGCGTTAAGTTTCGTTTCACCACTAGATATTTAGAACATAATAAATTTAGAAACTATAGCTTTGTATTATTATGTAACTAGTTGTAAGCACCCGTTCGTCACGAACGGGGCCGATCAAAAGATTAGTCCTAAAATCATTATTACAAAAAATGAATCTGTCTGTTTCAGTGTATATTTTTC
>VCNE01005697.1:0-18497 GCA_009869805.1 Oncopodura yosiiana
TTAGAATATAGAAAGAATACGAAGTCTGGTCAAAAAAGTACCTTGTATTTCTTGTCACACCTTCTTCTTCTAAATGTTTCTTAAATGTACGATGACTTACATTAAATATATGATCTATTTATATGTATTTTTTTTAGCAATTTTATCTACTTTGACTGTGTTTAAACTTCTCTTGACCTCTCGGTGACCCAGAGGTCAAAGCCAACCTAAACCACTATTTTTAACAATCAGCCATAGTCAGAAGAAGGGTTTACCATGAAGGATCGATTGCTAAAAATCCCATCTCTTTAATAAAAAATCAAAACTTGTACTAAAAAATGTTAGGAAAAAGAGACCGTACAAAATTCAATGGAAAAAGTACCAAAGTTGATTAGCAAAATTAATCACCGTGGAGTTGCTTAAATTAAAAGATCTTTGGGTATGTTATTAGTTGTTAGTTACTTAAAATATATGTAAAGTTTCGTAATTGTTACCAGCTAATTGACTGAGAAATAATTTTTTTCACAGAAAGGGTCATTAATTTAGCCCATAGAATATATTCACGTTAAAAGAAGAAACTTATTGTTTTGTAGACTCCCTGTAGAATCACTTTCTACTGCAAAAGAACATAACCATATTGAAGCAATCAGTATTTGCCAGCTACGTAGTATAATGTAATATTGCTACCTATTGTTCTCCAGAGAATTGAACAATTTTGTCTCGTTTCCTGGTCGGAACTAAACCAAAAAAGTAACAGAGGCTGTATTGTGTGTTGTATATAATGCACAATGTACTTACAAATAGTTGGACAGTCCTCAGTTGAAAGTTTTTTTTTAGTAAAACATAAGATATTGGAAAAACATGTTTTGAAAATTGAGGGTCTCACGCACAGCTACAATAAGTTTCCTTCAAGGAAAAACTCATTTGAAGTTCTTTAATCTTTTAACGTTTCATATTATATGTAGTAGTAGTTGAATTGAGACACTCGATCCATTTCCAATTGTAGATTTTGAAAGTATCTTTGTCACTTTCTTTCTGTAGTATTTTTGATAGTATTGGAATGAGCATCTATACATACGAAGGCAAAAGTCTTGACAGAATACCAATGACTTTCTCTCTGATAGAGATCAAGAGTTGATGACATTCTTCTGAAGCTACAAAGTAAACAAGTGACACGTACATAACTAGTCAAGACCCACAACGGAAACTTGTTCTCGATACAAAAGCATTTTCTCTCTGTGGTGGTGTAACTGTAATGATGGTAATGGTATCGCAAAAGTGGTCTCTCTCATCTCTTGTGTATAAAGTATAAAGTGATACTTTGAAGATGTCTTTGCTCTAGTTGATTGGTCTCATTTGTGTCATTTCACTCTGTCGCTTTCCTCCTTCTTCAAATTTATTAATTTACCATACCATATATATATATATTATGTATGATTGATGACGTTTGAGTCTGGTGTGATTTAATTGAGAATATAATGTAATAATAATTAAAACTTTTTTGTCTTGTTCGATTTACAGTTGCTGCCTTCGATGAAGTCAGAAGTTCATGTTCCATTTACAAACGGACAAGTGGCAGGAGTTTAAAAATTCCGTTAATAATGTGTGTGAGAGTATAGAGAGAAAATATATATATTAATATAGCTGTTAATTTATTACGATAGCGTGTTCATTAATAATGGAAAGCAAATAAATGTTTATTCGATATTTAAAAATGCAGTCAGTTTAAAACTTTTGTATTACTCGAGTATAAGAACTTTCTTTCGTTTGTCTAAACAACATATAAGCTTGCTCATCAAAAATTAATAAAAAAAACCTCAAAAAATTATATTACACTGAATGTGAGACCAAGTATCACTCTTATATGATATTTAGACATAATTTTATTCTCGCATGATGAAAATTATCTTGTGTTCTTAAAGAAAGGTTTTAAACATATTACAGAAAATAAACGATCTTAATAAAGTCTAAACGTCAATCATTTTCTATGTCTGTCTTAAAACTAAAACCCTAATGAAATCTAAATATGAAAACGATATTTATTTAAAGGTGTGATTGTTATTAAATATAAAAATCTTTGATTAAGTACCTTATTCTAAAATACAAACATAAGCTAATATTTATAAAAATCAATACATAATGTAAATAAAAATAGAAAAACGGCGTGTCCTCGCAGTTCCTGTGTTACTACAGTAGTAAGAGTAACTAATAGAAAATGTAACAAATCCTATTATGGAAATCTTTGAAGTATATAGTTTATCTTAATGTATAACTTACTCATTTCCTAGTCTGAAATTTGTAAGTCACAACTTTAATTAGTTAATAATTATAGTAGAACACAATATTTTAGTTGTTAAAATATTTGCAGCAAAAGTGCAATCACTTTAAATTGATAAACAACACTGTAAATTTATCCGAATTTCATACTACTGTGCACACACAAAATAAATACAAGCCAAAAACTATTCCTAAAAATGGAGAGACAATATAAATACAAATATCTATTTGACGATACCTTGCCAAATTATAAATTACCTGTGCTCCTTCTTGATATCATAAAATTAAATCTTGTGAGTCTTATCTTTACTGTAGATACATACAATATAATGCAATACTTGTTAAAATAAAACTATTTGCTTGCTAATAAAATACTATTATCTATGATGAATGTTGTTGTCTCTCAAAGTGTACCATTTCTTCTATAAAAAATAAACTGAGGACAGAAGGATATAGGGATCAACGCATAATAAATACAAATTGAAAATGATTAAAAAAGAAAAGAAAAATATATATCGCTGAGTCGCAATTGTATAAATATATAAATTAGAATATATACTAGATAAGAGTCTTTAGAAACCACTATGATAAAGTATACATTATGATAAATGCTTAGTAAAAGTTTTATCCTGATATGTGAAACGTGTGTAAATATTTAAAAGATGAGTGTAAGAAAGCTTTACAAGAAAAGGAAACTGAAAAATAAAAGCTGTAAGTAAATATTATAAAATGTTAAGTGTACAATTATCCTGATATAAATATATATGTAATGAGTAAAGGTACTAGTGAGTTGTAAATATATAGTTTATATAATTATATCTCATTATTAATTTAAAACTGTATCAATATTGATGTAATAATGTACTTGTGGATATAAGCTAAACATATATTATAATACATATTACGTTACATTTAGATCGTGTTGCATTGAATAATAATAAAATATATACATAAAATACTTTAAAATTAAACTTTTTTCAACATTGCTCGCTGTATCTAATGATCAGTTCATTACTTGTTTCTCATACTTTGAGTATTTGTCATAAACTCACCAACTCACCAATTGAAATTGTATATTTGCATTTTGGATGTAGAAGAGTTGCTTAAATATGCAATGATTTTTTCTCAGAAAGTAAAAAGAGTAGCATGCATTATGTACAAAATTTTGAGAATTTGAAAGATGCAATGTCATTTGCCTCAAATATTTATAAAATGAAAGGGGTTTGGTCATTTATATTGATATTCCATCTTGTTACCATAAAGTAAATACTCTAGCATTTTAAATGTACACAATATACTTCTTACATTTGTACAACAAAGGAGTGGCAATTTATTCAATGAGAATGTGACGAGCTTAACAAAACTTCTTTTAGTTTATTCATTTTTATCTTTACGGGTTCCATTTCTTTCGGAAGTTGTTGGCAAGAGACAGTCAATTAGATTTCTGAATTTTGCAATGAAAGGAAGCTGAGCAAGTCTAACATTTGAGAGATTTGCAAAACCGATCAATTTCTTTGTTTCTTCCGTAACACTTTCATTTTCTTTCATGATTCCTTTTTCTCCGCTCCTTTATAAAAAAAAGAAAATGAATTTTCACAACAAACGCAAATCAATCAAATTCTCTTTTAAAAAATCAACCTTCAAGCCTTTTCAAATATTTGTAATTAAGAAGGCACAATAATTTTAGACACGTATAAAAAAAATTTTTCTAAACCTTGTCTTACAAATACGACTGACTCTCGCACTCAAATGGAACAACTTGCTCATTAATATTTTACATAATATATGATAATCTTGACCTCATATGCTGTAAAGTCTGTCTAGTGTAATGTAAAATGTAAGTCATTCGACATTTTGAGTTGCTGCCATGTAGTATGTTTATATGAACATACATATACAATGTGTATATTATTATTACGATTTTTGGCTGAGAGTTTGACTTAAGTCAATGATCATAGAATAAATACAAAGTTTTATTTTTTAGAGTATTGACACACCTACATTTTCAATTGGAAATCATTCTAATAATTAAACCTACCTTTCCTTTCCACATATCGATCAATATCTGGTAAAATCTTCAATCGTGCATTAGTTCAATGCATACACGTAAGTATGTAAATCAGAAGTCATATGAAATCATGATACCTTATGTGTGTGAGTTAGAGCTTCTAATATGATAGAAGTTATATCAATATTTATTTACTACCATAGAATCTGACGTATGATGTACATTGATATTATTCTATAATCCTTGCATTGATAATATATATGTATAAGCAAACCTATCTATTATTATTGTTTATACAATTGACGCATTTCTGACTACCTCATTAATACTTTAGGTATGTCATTCATGGAGTACAAATTTATCATCATCATTATTCTGGAAAAATGAAATGAGCTACAGAAGAAGCATGCATGTACTTTATAATATAGTGACGACTCATCTGACATTTCATCCTTCTACATAAATATATATTATAGAATTTATTTTCTGTAAAAATGTGTATAAAGCTTGCCATTAAATTAATACATAGGAACAAATGTAAATATTTATCTGAGATTATGTATACATATGTATGAAATTATTATATATGTATTTGTCTTACTCACTAATTAAAAATACTGACTTCTTACGTGTATTATATGTATGTAAACACACAGAGAAAAATACACAACACACTTTTAAACTATTACACTTTTTGTAGGCTATTATTGATATTTACAACGTTATTATTATTTATCATGTTTGACTTTGTTAATGATGACATCATTTCATTTCTAAACTTTGTGTCCTTCTTGAAAACATATAATAGTCCAATACAAAAGAAAGCGTTGTAGACAAGTTTCACTCCAAGTGCTATTAAAAATGCTCTCAGCAGAGGAACATTTCTGATTGATAAACCGACTGCATTGATGACACTTATTGTAAATAAAATAAAATATACAGAAGTTATAACTCCTTGAACAATGATCCATGGCTTTCTTGGCTTGCCCTATATTTGAATAAAAAATGACAACATGAAGCTTTTTTTTACAAAATGATCTTCTAGCCGAGTCAATAGATTCATTGTTGTCAAAAAAAAAACTTACGGTGAAGTAAAAATATGAAGATACAGCGAGTTCAATTATTGAGCCAATAATGACAACAGAAGCACAAGATAGCATCATGTATTTATTGTATTTTTCCATTTCTCCCATTTCATGCAAACTGCAATTGACACATTTGAAGAGGATCAAGCAAGAAGTAGCGATTGTTGCCAAAGATGAAAGCTAGAAGAAAAAAATATATATGAAAGAATTAGATCTTAGATTTTTATTATAAAATACTTGATTAATAATAAAAGCTATTTTATAGTATTACCCAGTAACTTCCTGTGATAAAATGCTCCATTGTATATGTATATGTGATCTCAACAAGCAATTAAAAGAGCTGATCAACGTGGCTCTGTCAGTAGTAAATTGCAACTGAAACGTCTCTAATACTTTGCTTTGATGCACTTTTTCATTTGTTTGATTTACTACAAAAAACTGCAGGTACTTTTACATGCTAATATGTTAACTTTTTTTGTTGCTTTGCTTAGTTGCTTATGTCATACTTTATCACTCAACTCATCAACTCATTCATCCAATGCAAAACTACATGTTACTTACAACTATATATACTTGCATACGCACATATACATTATAAGTAACTTCCCTTTTCTCGTGTAATACCATCATTTCATGCTGATTTACGTAGAAATTCCCTCTGGACAAATGCAATGACCTTAACTTAATACAACATATTAAAGTATGCAAATTTTTTTATTATTTTTGCCCCAAATGAAAAAAGAGATGTTGACATTATTATTATGTAATTAATAATGACTCAATATGACTAATATATACTACAGTGAGTATTTTTAAAATAATAATAAACATTGTTTTTTCGTATATATAGGTAATTAGATTTTGATGAGATAAAAAACTCTTTTTATTTTTTTTCGGTATCACTATCACACTATTACAGGAAATAAATACAACAAGGCTTACTTGGTAAATGTTTTAAAGATTAATAATACAACATTATAATAACTAGTTACCTACTTCTCACTACACCGTACTGTGTGGTGTGCACACATTTTGTATAGAGTTATTTAATTTTGAAGAGTGAACATTAAAATTAAAATTGGTAATGAATTTAGAAAACAAATCAATAGTCAATTAGATTTCTTCAGATGTTTGTTACCGCACAATATTTAATATACATTTCTGTACAGGTACATATTATTAGATCAATTAACCAACTAACTACCTAACTACAAGACCAGATAATTATACAGGACTAAGAACATGATTTTTTTCTGTATCTACTACATATTAAAAAAAGTCTATCAAATACAAATTGGACAGAGAACAAAACACAATTTTTACAGTCTAAAAAATTTACAGTTTACATAATAATAATAATAATCATAACACAATATCAGGATTTTGAATAAGTTGTTTTTCTGCATATTTAAAATGAGGTTTAGCTTGTTTTTCTTATCTATCTCCCAATTTCCGGATATGCAATAAGTTCTAACTAGGAAATATACAAAAGTCATTATACTATATAGATATAATTTGGTTAAAATGGGTCACCATACTTAAATCTTCATTGTAGTAGTTATATATTCAATTATGATGTTATTGGATTAAAGAATTCCATTGGCTCGTTGTCGTCATCATCATCTTCATCATCATCATCATCATCCTGTAAATTCAATAAAAAAACAAGTATATAGCTATTATTAGTATAGAACAGCGATGATATCATCATTAACTCTGAACAAGAGAGTATTATTTAACAACTTATACTCACTCATAGACACAAAAAATGACACAACTTACATCAAACCCGAAGCAATTTTTCACATCACTTTCTGTCACAATCTCTTGCTTAATCATTGTTGGTTTTGGTTTTTCCTCATCTTCCATATGTCCAACTAAGTCAGTTTCTACTACAGACAAAAACAACAATAGAATGTGAAATTAGGATCTTTATTATTAGAATAAATACTTGAGGGGAAAGAGAGAGTCGTTTAGCGATAACTAACCATCTGTAGTAGTAACTTGCAAATCTCCAATTATTCCAACATCATTTAGAGCTTGTATATCAGCATCTGTATGAAGTTGAACTGTTTCAGTAGTGAGTTCTGAGTGATCATTTCCAACTACAGCAACAGTTTGCTCTGTACCATCACCATCCTTACGTGCAAAAAAAAAAGAAAGACAACAGAAAAACACACGTTATTATAATCACACGATATACCAGATATAGTTTTATATAAGATAATAATATATGTTGTCTTGTATACCTGTAACTGGATAACTTCTAAAACAACATATTGTTGTCCATCTGCTCCCTCAATAGCCATAACTTCAGTTTCATCATCATCTTCATCATCGTCATCCATAACTTCAATTTGTTGTCCATCAATAATTTGAATTCTTTTTTGTCTACCAATTTTCAATGCCATTGCCTTTTCTTGAGCAGATGAGTCTGGGTCATGTATAGCCATATGTCGAATCAAATTTCCTTTATGTCTAAAAGAACGTCCACATTCAGGACAATCATGTTGTTTATCTCTTGGTTGAGGTGGTACATAATTTGGGTTATGATAAAGATTTTGATGACGTCTTAAAAGCTGTTTTTGACGAAATGCCTAATAACAATAATAAACAACATTTATTGTGAGAATTGATCTTTGAAATATAATATTAGTTTTATCAAATCTATTTATACTTACTTGATCGCATAATTCACACTGGTAAGGTTTTTGGTCTGTATGTACAAGCATATGAGACTCCAAATGACGCTGTGAGGAAGAAGCATAAGGACACAGGTCACATTTGAAACATTTTTCACCTTCATGTGTCTTGCAATGAATCTGTACATAGATAACAAGTAATTTTATATGAATCATAAAATAAGTTTTGATATTAATAATAATAATAATACCTTGAAAGTATAACGGTCTGGGAATGATTTACCACAACGTTTACATTTTAGTGGTCTTTCAGAAGTATGTAGCTTTTGAACATGAATTCTTAAATCTGTCTTTCTCCCACAAGTAGCTGGACATAATTCACATTTGAATACAGGTTTATTTCCAGTATGAATGAGACGATGTGCTTTCAAACTATTTGACTGTGTAAAACGAGCTTGACAAATGTCACATTCATAAGGTTTTTCACCAGTATGAATTCTCAAATGTCGTTTCAATTTAAATGTATCTGGACTTGCATAGGTGCAATGTGGACATTGATAAGGTCTTTCTCCAGTATGACATCTCATATGTCTCTTCAATTTACTTAATTCAACACTGGAGTAGTCACATTCTGTACAATGATGTGGTTTTTCATGAGTATGTCGATAGCGAACATGCCTAACAAGTTCACCTACAATTAGTATTACAAATTCAATTAACTTTAAGAATACACTACATTTTATTAATTCTTTATTATTAATATTAATTACCTGATGTTGTAAATGCAGACTCACAATATTTGCATTTGTGTGGCTTAGTTCCAGTATGTGTATTCACATGATTTTGTAAAGATGCCAATGTTTTGAAACCTCGTTCACAAACACTACATTTATGAGGTCTTTCTTCAGAATGAGACTTCATGTGACGAGATAAAAGATATCTTTTTGGACTTGTGTAATTACAATAATTACACATATGAGCTTGAGTAGCAGTTTGAGATTTTTTAGGAGTAGTAGATATCTTTTTAACATTTTTGACATCTTGTTCTGCTTCTTCCTCTACATCGGTCTAATAATTTTTTTTATAAAAAAAAACAACTTTTTATTATTATTGTACACATTTTTATTTAAGATTCAAAAGGTTTACCTGAGGAGTTGATGGTTCAGCTTCATCGAAGTCATAAACTTTGAGATCATCTTCCTTTTCTTCTTCACCTTTTTCTTCATCGCCTTCTTGTTGTTGAACAATTAAAACATAGCTCACTTCACCAGAGTCACCTTCAGATGGAACAATGGTAACAGTTTCATAAGTTTCTTTTCCTTGTGAGTCATCATCAATTCCAATAACTTCAGTGTCCTCTTCATTTGCATGAGTTCCATCAGCATGTACTGTAATACTTTGAGCAGCAATTTCTTCTTCAGCTAGAAAACAGACAGAGAAGAGCAATTGAAATTCAATTATTGAATTACAAATATTAATTTTGAATTATAATTTCAATTTTCAATATTAAGTACTTTGCTCTTCATTGTAAAGAAATTGATCAGTTTCATGCTCTTGTTCTACATAATATGTTCCATCGTCCTTTAATTCTGTATAAAAAATTTATTATATTAATATTAATTGATATAATGCATGAAAATCACCCTAATTTGTAATTAACCTTGTGTTGGAGCATCATGAATCTCTTCCAAATAGCTAACTTCCATTGCATCTTGAACTTCCATTTTTATTATTGTTGTTGTTGATTTTTATTACCAAACGAGGAAACTCAATCAATAAACCTGTAAGTAAATAAATTAAATAGATAAAGTCCATAATATGAAAGCATAAAACATTACAATTTGTCCGTATTTATCAAAAGACAACAATAATACGAAGAGGTCAACGACTCATCGGTTTAACATTATTGTCAGAAGTTTTGACGCCGATGCCGCATCACAACAAAAGACAATGCAATGTTTATTTAGTAATATTTTTTTCCCTCAAAATGGTTTCAAATTTTATAAAATAAACATTTCATTCATCATTAAAATCCTTTCAGATTGGCACGACCTGTCGGTCAATTGAAGAACACCGATTTTACGATTTCTCTGGCATCTAACCTGAAATCTATTATACAGTAGGCATTAAAAATATCTTTTTGTCCTTCTTTTCACCGATATTAGCTTATGGCGTTAGTAGTGTAACTTGTGTAGCGGCACTCATCGTCTAACGTAAAATGCAAAAAGTAAAGAAGTACGAGCGCCACTTACCAGTTGTCGACAACAATGATGACACCTATTTCTGTCGTCTGGTGGTGGAGAAAATGATTTTCACCTTTGACACAAAACTTTACAATTAAACAAGTTAATTATCTTTTACAACAACTTTCTAATTTACAAAATTACGAAATCTCTTTGACTTGAATGACAACACAAAAAGTTAATATGGCGTATGTAGCCTATAATAAGTAGAAGAAAGAAGACGAAACGAATTTTCAAGTCAATGTCTGACAAGAGTTCATTTTATTTACATTGATCGTTGTATTTACTCACATGCATATTTCTTATGAGAGGTTATAGCGTAGACAATTTTCATGTATTTTCGTTTATTTTCTTATTGGAACAGAAATTGTAAACACACCTCCTGCGACATCTGTAACGCATGAGCTTAGGAGATAAATAGTTTTAGCTGGAATTACAAATTCATATGTGGGAAAATTATTTTCATTTCACATTTCAACATCTGACATCACATAACAAAAAAAGGTGACATTCATTCAAAAAACCACAACGTAAAAATTATTTTTTTATATCAAATAAGTGAAACTGTTTGAGATTTCTTTACAAAAAATATTTTAATAATGTTTGGTGGAAGTACAACTACATTTGGTTCGCCAGGTTTTGGCCAAAATCAAACTGTGACACAAACAATTAATAATCCACAAGCAGTTCGAGATTGTGAAGTATTGTCACCACCAGATGATTCAATATCTTGTATGAAATTTAGCCCACCTGCATTGCCACAAATATTTCTAGTTGCTGGAAGCTGGGATAATAATGTAAGTTCAATTTGGAAGGTTTTTTTTATCAGAGTGAGTGTGAATGCAATGTCTGATCAAAATTATAAATTAGGTTCGGTGCTGGGAAGTTGAGAGAAATTCAGGCAGAACTGTTCCTAAATCTATGCAGTCAATGCAAGGTAAAAAATTAAACTCCAAAACTTTCAATTCTTATTATTGTGAGATTCTGTATTAGTGAGATTTATTTAATTAGTAACAGTATTTTTACAATTATGGTTAAACATAATACAATTTAAATTGATCCATCAGAATCATACTCAGGTTTCCAATCAAAATATCCATCATAGAAACCTGAATGTTGAACTTCTGGAGAGAATTGAGTAGTTAGTTCTTTCTCTCTCTGTGTACGTTCCTCTTTATCAAAAGGAGCAAGTTCAAATACAAAAAATTTCATATTTGTTATATTTCTGTTTTCTTCCTCTTCCATCAAGATGTATTCCTCTTCAGTAAATTGAACTTCATCTTTTTCAAAATTCTTGTTCAGAGCTTTCTTCTTTTTGATATCAGCAGCACTGTCAAAATGAATATGAGTTGATGAAGCAGTGTCCATTCCGATGTCGCAGCCAACGTTGTTTTGCTTCAAGAGCACTTTCTCCAAGATAAACTAAAACTCCACACTCAGTACATACTATGCCATACAACATACATACGCTTTCACAAGTAAATTTTCCATCTAGAGTCAAAGTAGTGAAAGTACGACATGGTGCTTTCTCATCATGATCATAACTTCTGAATGAGATTTTGTTAGGATGATTACGATCTATAGTAAAGAAACAAAAATATTTTAGTCTTTAGCATATAATTAGCATATTATCATTATTGCATAACAATTTCATAATTATACCTATAAATAAGTTGTCATCAAATGTGCATCTTTTTCCTAAAACACTCATTCCTGGATTGTAGTAGTTTCTGTCAATCTCCCTTCTTGTCCTTTGAATTTAATGAAGTCGATTAGGCCCATATTTTTGAAATTCATACAGAGTTGATTTGAGTTTCTTTCAATAGGACCCAATTTAAATAGTTTTCCTAGACACTTGAAATGTTCAAGAGAATGAGATTTCCATGCTGCTGCGACTCTAATCTCATTTTTTTCAGTTTCTTGTCCCATTGTTAGTAGTACCTGAGTACAGAGATGACAGTTGGTTGAAGATTTTTTCCCAGTAGAATCTTTAGGATCAGAACAGCCAGTAAATCCAAGAGCAGCAATAACATCACTCCATTCACAATAAGTTTTGGTCATTTCTCTTGTACATCCTTTCATTTATTGTCTTGTTCCACTTCTTTGTGCCTAACTTTGCTTCTTCAATCTCATAGGCTACAAAAAATAATCATATGTAATTAGTAATGAACACTCAAAAAACTAAAATTCAAAATGTATCGACATATTACCTTGCAATTTATCCTCAATAATTGTCCTGTAGATTAGAGAAGCACTTAGAAAGTCACTGTGCTCGTCTTGTGAACCACTATTTTGGAAATGAGTAATTGCTTCTTCAGTTGAAGCTAACAGTTTTTGTAAAATCTCTTTAGATTTGTCCATTTTTATTGGTTTCACGTCTGACTTGGTCAAAGATCTAAAACGAACTACTTTCTACAACACTCAAAAGTGTAAATACTACAATGAACATGATGCATGAGTTAGGAATAGAACAGATGAGAAATCAAGTTCAAGCGTGTTCAAAAACAAGTTTATTTAACAAAAATATAATTTTATCATAATAAACTAATTTTGAAATTTATTATTATGCAAGGTATTGGGTTCTCATTGAAAGACTTGGATGAGATAAAAGGAATATTTGCAGATACCAACATGTATTTGCTTACACTAACAATGTTTGTAGCATCTGTTCATGTAAGTATTTTATATTCTTTCTTAATTTTTTGAAGTCATACACATTGTTATTTTATTTTTTTTTGTAGTTACTATTTGACTTCTTAGCATTTAAAAATGATGTAAGTTACTGGAGAAATCGTAAAAATACCGTTGGACTATCATCAAGAACAATTCTGTGGAGATGTGTAAGTAGTATAATAATTTGTTCTTTATATTAAATTACTTATATTATCAAATATTTAAAATATATTTCTGTTTTCTTTTTTTTATTCTAGTTTAGTCATATTGTAATCTTTTTATATCTGATGGAAGAGAAGTCCAGTATGCTAGTTTTAATACCAGGAGGAATTGGAGCATTGATTGAAGTAAGTATACCTTTACATATCTATCTAGTGTTTATAGAAATAGGAGCATGTTTATACATTTAAAGCACGATTTAATTTGTTTTGAATTTAGTTTAGATTAAAGCAAACAAAAACACGATTAAAAAAGTAGATCATGTTTTTATTATATCTTAGAAGATAGAATATCCCCAAAATAAACAAAAAGTTTCTTGAGTGCTTTTGCCTCTAGTTATGCATACTAATTACAGCTTACTGCCTCTCTATAGATTTTATTTTGTAAACCAATTTTTGACGTCATATTATTTTAGGTTTGGAAAGTTACAAAAGCATTCAAGATTAAGCTGATATTTCAAGGAGGACTATTACCAAAACTTCAATTTGGAACAATGAGTGAATCTGAGAAGGCTACTGCTCAATTTGACGTTGAAAGCATGAAGTATTTATCATATATTCTTTATCCTCTATGCATTTGTGGAGCTGTATACTCTTTATTTTATACGCCACATAAAAGGTATGTGTTTGACTGTTTATAAGATTCTACAATTATAATGTTTACAACTATTTCTTATATTCTTTCTAGAAGTATGTTAAAAAAACATATTTCATTACTTCCTCTTATTGTAACATATATTCTTGCTAAAAGCAACAGTTCTTGAGAAACAGATTGACACTTTTTTATGTGTTGCACTTTAGATTTTTGTGCATCAACTAACAGAACAATATTGATTTTTTCAAATGACTTTGACATATAAAAGTATATCAGTATCAGTCATTAGGTCTATGCACTAATGGTGTTTCACTTTCATTTATTACACAACATTAGTCAAGACTCTTGACTATAGTCATAGTTAATGAATTTTATTTTTTATTTTAGTTGGTACTCTTGGACTATTCAAAGCATTGTAAATGGAGTCTACGCTTTTGGTTTCTTGTTTATGTTACCACAACTTTTTGTAAATTACAAACTAAAAAGTGTGGCTCATTTGCCGTGGAGAGCATTTATGTATAAGGTATATATACTCTTCTAAAGTGCTTTTAACAATAAATCTTAATTGAAATATGAAGCGCAATAATATTGACTTGAATGTGTTTTTTTTTCTTTTTATATTGTTGCAGGCATTCAACACGTTCATTGATGATTTATTTGCTTTTATTATAACAATGCCAACTGCTCATAGATTGGCTTGCTTTAGAGATGACATCGTGTTTCTCATTTATCTCTACCAAAGATGGTAAGTCAATTAGTTTCTGTTTCTCAATTTCCTTTTGCTTGTTTTTTCTTGTATCACTTTTTAATTTGGTTTTTCTCTGTTATTACTATGTAAGAATTTTATGTTAGTTGCCAACTTGGGAAACATATAGCAAAAGTTTTTATATCCTTTAATTTTGACTTCACTACCTCTCCAGATGTTTCCTATATATAATATAGTTTTTTAATTCTTTCTTCTTTGTGAGCCAGATGTATCAATCAAGTGTCCCCTAACACTCTTTTATTCAATCAGAGTTTGAAAGACATATTTGCAGTACCATATATATATATATATACGTACATATGTGCTGTATTCATTATTTCAATATGTGACTTACAGAAGTAATTTGGAAAGAAAGAAAACAAAGTTTACTTTGCAACTTGTAGTTTGGTTACATCTTATTACGTCATACTCTTTCTTTGATTTTGTTACTCTTTTCTCTCTTCCGTCTGTCTCTCTTTTTGTATCACTATGCTATATGCTATGCTGCTCATATGCAACATTTAGTTAGTATTATATAGTCAGCGTGAGAAGAAGCGAAAAGGATAGAGTGGAGACTTCCGCAGAATAGTCCCTGACGACCAATTTAATTTTATGCTGAGTCTTTCCGGCGTACTTTCTCTCTGTTGTTTGACAAAAGCTTTTTTCTTCTTCATAGCAGTTTCTCTTTTCCTTCTGTTGATAATGAACATTTGAATCTTTCAGTTTTCTTTCATCTATTGACTTAGTAGCTACTCATATACCTGAACAATGTTTTTATTTCTATTTTTAGGCTCTATCCTGTAGACACGAGCAGAATTGACAGCGGAGGAAGTTTTGAGATTGAGGCAAATTCTTCACCACCAGTCACTGGTGCAGCAGCAGCAGGTGCTAAAAATTCTGAAGAAAGCAAGAAAACCAAATAATTTTTTGTGATACATCAATAGTAAAAGATGAAGTGTTTTTTTATGTATAAAAGAGAAATATGAAAATGTGAATGAGTGAATTTCAGGAAACAGGTACATACAATCGTAATATGCACACCATCTTTTATATATGAAATATAGAAATATGTATAGCACAATAATACTTCTAAATAGCTAAATACATACAAAATATATAGTTTTAAGGAGGAAAGAAGCAATTGATTCAAAATGTAATAAATGTGATAGTCTTTTGAAGTTTAGAAAATGATGATAAAGAGATGTAAATTATATGGACCAGAATCAAATCGTATTTATTGCCGTGTCAAAGTCAAGAGACTGAAAATTTCATGGTATTCTCTTTAATATATTGATTAAATGAGGAGTGTTAGGGCTTCATTTATCGTCAGTCAGTACTATATTACTATTTATAGCAGCTTTAGATATGATGTGATGAGAAATGTATAACCTATATATATTAGACTCTCTATATGTATATTATTATATTGTATAACTCACAGCAAAGAAATAAAAGGAGAAAAACTTGTTACTAATTTAGATGGAAAATCCTTGTAGCTTCATATCTAGATTTTCTCTATATTACTTATAGGTTATGTGATAATTGCCGGCGACCATATTGATTTTTCTTTTCTCTCTCTCATTCTCTGTCTATCTTTCATTCTCCTTGCACTTTATTACCTCTTTATATGTCAACTTTTCTTTATCTTGTGTTGTGCATTATTATTAGAGTACTTCTTTCTGAGTGAAAGACGATGTCGGAAGTGATGGAATTCTGAGAGAAAATTACAATAGAGTTTTCGAAAGGAAATTAATTCGTATGTTTCGTTGTGTATGTCTAAAATTTAATGACGTAGTTTTTTCTTCAGGGGGTTGTGTTATTGACAAAGTTATGTAAATATGGTAAATGTATACAAAAATAAAACACTACTACTACTATGTATAAAATGCATTCCTTGAGAAGTATACTAGTCAAGGACTAAATTATTTAATATGTGATATATTGTGAGTATTGTGTAAAAGATTATTGTGTTGATGCGCAATAAATAACTTAATGTTTGCAATAATATCAAAGGAAAAAACACAATTTTTCTTATGCAAAAATGACTGCGATTAAATATGTCAACAAGAGATTCTTATTTCATCATATATCATCAGATACTTAATCAACTTATTCATATATATGATATTTATATATATTCAGTACAACTTTAAAATCTTATCATTAAATATTTACATATATATATATGATATTTCTTTTTCTGCTTTCGTACTTTATACAATACAGTTATTATTAATTTTAATATAGTAAATTGTAGCAATAATATAGTATTAGGTGTATGTAGTTTTTAGTTTTGTTAGCATCACTTTCATATCTATTATATATTCTCTAGCACCAAAAAACAACATTTCAAATGTCATTTTTAATTGCATTTGCAACATTGACAGCAGTTTTTTCTTAGCTTGATTAGACAAAACAGTTTTTTTATTGTATTGTTTAGCATAATAGCGTACTAAATTGATGTTAATACAGAAATTAAGGAAACACAATATAAAAAAAACTTGATTTATTATCATTCAGAGGATTCATACTTTATATTTCGATTTTTTCGGTAAATATAATACATTTACTTAGCTTGTACATATAAGTGTATTAATAATATACGCTTATGATTTTGACGTTGGTTTTTACTTAAAATTGATTTTTGATTGTGTAATTACCTAAAGTGATCGTTAAATAGTTTGATTGACGTGATGTGTGGTCTACGTAAGTAAGCAACTTACGATTAGGACAGAGAAAGCGTAAGCAATATAATAGAAAGAAAAGAGAAAGAGTGGAGAACTCACAAAAAAAAGAAGATAAATGCTTCATAAAGTAGAATTGTTACAAGCTTTCTCTGTATCGT
The DNA here is from genome assembly GCA_009869805.1 of Oncopodura yosiiana. Lineage (NCBI taxonomy): Eukaryota > Metazoa > Arthropoda > Collembola > Entomobryomorpha > Oncopoduridae > Oncopodura > Oncopodura yosiiana. Next base: position 17,311 of record VCNE01005697.1, read on the forward strand.
CATAAGTGGCACTACATGGTTTTATGTATAAAAGCTTTTTACTCCGTTGTTGTCTTACTGTAAACCATTCTAGATATATGAAGTAATCAGCAATGTATCTCGCAACCTGCAACTTTTAGGCTGCAAGACCTCTGAAAAGCTTTTCTACTGACAAACAAATGTCGTCGTCTTTCAACATTCTGAAGTAAGAGAAAGTTTTCAATCATCTTCTAAATACTAACTCGAAAGCTCATTGACAATTTTTGACTTTAGTCCTTTATTTAATTTTTATGTAATGACAAATAAAGTAATTAGAACATTCAAAAGCGCATTTTGTGTAAATATTGAACTACATAGTATGACGAGATGACTAAATTAATAATTTTGGTTTATTATTGGTTCATTCTTCAAAATTTGGGCTTGTTCTATGGTTTATATTCACATTTTTTATACTTTGTTTTCGATGTTTTCCAGTTATTATCAAATGCTTTTTTTTCTTGTTCATTTATTTACGTATTTTATGGATTTGGCTTTTTAAATATTGAATTATGATATATATCAAAAATTCTCATTTTTTTGTGTGGGTGAAATTTTATTTTTGTAACAAGAGAAGAGACAGAGTGATACTTTACATAAAAATATGTATAGAAATTTTGTTTTGATGAGACGTGACAAACCTATTTCACGGTTATTTCATGAGACATACTTTTTCTATATTTTGTTTTGTGATTGATGTGAGTTTGAAAGTAAAGGTACTTGTTATGAGTTATATATGTGAATAAATTATTATGTTATGTGAAATAAGGTAGGTTCTTATTCTTCCTATTATGTACTTGAAAAAAAGAAATATCGATTCTGTCTGTCAAGTTTCGCTGAGCATTTGAAACTCAGTCTATCTAAAAATAATTGACATATATGTGGAGTTCTGAAAAGTTTTCACCTTTGACAATGGAGAAAGCAAAAGTAAAAGTTGCTACTGGGGCATCGTGAAACAAATTGTCAGAATTATAGATTTTTATTTTTTTCTATCATCCTGAGATAGGTTTTTTTTGTAGCTTTAATTATTACGCTAAATTGTATAAAAATTTATTTTGGAAGAAACAGTAGAAGGATATATACATTCTAACCTACAAAAAATGTTATATGTAATGTGAATGTTGTATAATACATTTGTATAGATAGAACCAGTCCAGTCATTTCTTGTGTAT
>VCNE01005704.1:0-22965 GCA_009869805.1 Oncopodura yosiiana
CCGTCGAAAATTCCCATCAATTTATCGTAGTGAATTAACAGACTCAACGGCAATATTAGAATGGATGCAAAAGAATCGTTACAAGCAGCCAGAGCTCAATTTATTCATGTTCGCTCTAATTAGTATGGGTTTGGCATTTATTGTCTATACTATTTTCTTTCTTGTATGCTTAAAACATCGAGGTGATCCAACGACTACAGAGAAATAGAGCAAAGACGACAAATGGAAACTCTTAAAAAAGTGTGATCCTTATAATACGAATTTTGAACCATTATGAAATTTACTGATGTGTTAAAATTATTAAGGAATAAACTATTACGACAAACAATGATTACATACAAAAAGTACAAACTCGTACATTTTTATTATTTGCTCTAATAAATATATTGAATTCTTTTAAATATACAAAATCTAGTCATTCACCCAAGAAAGAGTATTTCTCTGACAAATTCTCTGATTCTACTCACTTGCACACAATATCCAAAAACATAATTTAATCCAACTAACTGTACTACTGTTAGTCAGGAATAAGTATGCAAGACATTCTATCTACATAAAGAAATATAAATTTTCTTTTTTATCAGATACAACAATAATTTCAATCAAATAAAGTGATTCCTTTTAGAAATATAAATAATGCTTTGAATCACATCAGTTTTACATTAAATAAGTTGACATATAAATAGTACAATGAATCTTATCTTCTTGAATACAATTGCATACCATCTACTAATCTACAGCTACTCTCTTCTTTCTAGTCTATTAGTTTTCTAATATTATATATATAATACTAAGAATCTCTGGTTCATAGCAAAAAGAATATACATAATTATGGTGAAACTGTGTCCTCTTGATCAATTTCATCATCATCATCGGACCTGTGCAAAATTAAGTAGATGAAAAGATTAAAACCAGAACAATATTTTTTAGATTTATGATGTACCCAGAATCGTTGTCATCTTCCATATCCAATTCCACACCCACGTCGTCATCATTTTTGTCATCATGATTATTGCCAACTCCAAGCCATTTTTGAAGAGCAGTTTGAGTTGATGACTGAGTAACAGGAAGCCATACTCTCTTACTAATTAATCCACCATCAGAAAACTTGAGTCTGTCAGCCAAATGATCATTACCAGTAGGATATAATCCAATTTTTTTCATTTGTTGTAAACGTAAGAGAGACAAGTTGAATCTTTTTCTTCTTTCCTCATTCATCTTCTGACAAACTATAAACATTTTTTCTTCTTTGTCACCACATTTTGGTACATAATAACACATTAGAGACCATTTCATCTTCCATGTAACTAATTGCCTGGTGGCCTGATGATCATATTGATTACATGGTCGATATCTATCGATTTCCATATTTTGATTTCCCAAAAAATATTCAGGATTATCTTTACTCCCAAGATCCTCAACAGAACTTCCTACAACAGCCATAGGATCATGATTCACTACATTTCTTTGAATTACTTTGATGTCTGCCACGAATGAGTTTTCTGGATTCAATGTATCATAATATACACAATCTGGAGCAGTATACAAAAAGCCATCGCTAGTTCCTTTAAAGGTTCTTGTTGTTCTACGAAGAGGCTTTCCTAAAATTTTCTCAAGACATTTGATTCCATTTTCTTCATGTAATTGTCCAAATTGACCAGCTGTTAATTTCCTTGTAGCAACATCTCTAATATTAAAAAAGTGATGGCATTAGTAAATATGTAGAGAGTACTCTCTTTGTTTTTACTATAATTTAAACTTACGATACTTTGTAGCATTCATCAAGAAGATGATTATTTAATTCAACAACAGTGTCGAATTGCTCTCTGCAAGATTTACACTTCCACTCAACATAATCATGATGATAATTCTGAATATGGGTAGCTAGTCTGTGAGGAGTCGACAATGTATCCTTACAGTATCCACAGCTTTGTTCACGTAGTCGTAAATGGACAATAGCAATGTGTTGATTCAAAGCATTGAGAACTGCACACGAATAAGTGCAATTCCTAAAGTCACATTTGAAAATTTTCTCTCCATGTTGTTCTTTCTTATGTCTCATCAAATCGCCTTCCCACTTTGAGTTATATGGACATTTGTCACAAGAATATACTGGAGCATTGGGAACATGAGTTATTTGATGATGCTTTCTCAGAGCATAAATATTCATTGGTGGAAGTTTTTTGCATTGAGGATAAGTACAAGATACTTTTTTTGGGATGTAGGTACTTTGATGAACAACTGCTACATGATTTCTCAATTCTTTCATAGAGTCAAATTTCAAATTACAAGCAGGATATGCACAATTCAATTCAACAGTTTCATGTACCAAAATAAGATGCTCCTTGAGATTACTTCTGGTATCAAATATCTTGTCACATCCATTATGATAGCACTCGAGTTTCTACAAGAAATTAATAAAATATGGTAACATCAAATCCTTAAAATAAAATAATACTTGCATTACATCATGAGCTGCACAGTAATGAATCAACATAGCTGGATTAGTAGTGAATGTTTCTTCACATTTCTCAGATTTGCATTTGATGGAGACAATTTCAGGATGAGCAGAATTACAATGTAGTTTCATAGTTTGAAGTCTTTGAAACACCAACCCACATCCAGGGAATTCACAAAGATAACTTTCTTCACCATGAATCAATTGATGGTTTGCCAAACTATACTCATAAGCTGTAGAGAATTCACATTGATTGCATCTAAAAGACTTATGAAGAAAAATATAAACATTTACTTATTATCTTTTTATTATCTTCACAGCCAATAATTTGTAGTCAGCTCGTGGAAACAGAAAGTGTTTGAAAACCAAAGATTTGGGAGTCCAAATGTTATTAGACTACTTGCTAAAATTTCTACATTTTTCAGATGAGCAGATTATATCTTACTAGACAAGTTTTTTTAACTTAAATTAACTAAAGCTTACTATAAACTCTATAGCTTTCAGAGAATTTAATCAAGTTTAAAAAATTAACTATACTTCCTTTGAAAAAACGTTTGTTGACCCTGCAATATATCTAGCTACCAGTTTAACTTGTCTATTTCCGTAGGCCACTACACATATAAAGATATGTTACCTTTTCTTCGTGCTTTGCTTTTACATGTTTCTTTAATTGTGATTCATTTTCAAACTTTCCATCACACAAAGAGCAAGTAACAGAGATTCCAAGGTGTTTGAACTTGTAATGACGCAACATCACATTCTTAGCACTGAATTTTAAATAGCAATTTTTCTCTTTACACTTGACAAGTGCATTGGATTCCTGTAAGAAAGCCAAAAAGAAAGAACTTATTAAGTATGATTACTATAAACTATTATATTTTTGTGCAGTAAGAGAGAACTCACTTTATCATCTTGTTGATTTTGATGTTGCTCATTTTTCTGTTGAAATTTTAGTGGATGAACATTAGCGTAATGCCGTCGCATTAACTTGTCAGAAACAAACATCAATGGACAACCAGTATAGAGACATTTAATCTTTTTCCTGATTTGTAAATGAGTTTCCAAATGATTCTTCAATGTTTGCTTAGTTGTGAATAGCTTGCCACAGTCTTCATAGTGGCATTTGTGTTCCTATAAAATAAATGTTGAAATTACAAATTAGTATCAAATACATTATATTAGAACATTTATTTTATCCCAGTAAACAAAGCATTGCAATAGCTGGTATTTTCAGACGCAATTATTTTCTAGTACCAAAAGTAAAACTTACTAAAATTTATTAACTAAAGCTTGTGTGGCAATTTACTCATCATATTCTATCACTTGACCTGAATCCATACTTTTAGCATATTATTCGAAAACGTTTTTAATATTTAGAACTATTGCAAGAAGCGTCTGAATTATATTTGGTCCATTATTACTTACCGGAGGAGCATGTTTGACTGAAATATGAGTTTGTAAATCTTGTTTGCTTTCAAATTTCTTTTGACAGGTAGGACAATCATGAGAAACGCCCAAGTGTGCTGCATTGTAATGGTTGTTCATTTTATACAACGTTGTAAACACTTTTGGACATGATGGGTGTAAGCATCTTGTAGTTGTTCTTTTAGTCTTCTTTATCTACAAAAAAGTAAATTATTGAAGCTTAGATGAATCTATTTCTTGCATAGAACAGAAATGTTGACATACCTTTAAATGAACAGAGTTGACATGATTTGTGAAATCTATTTTCTTAGTAAATCTTTGGTTGCAATTTGGATAATCACATTCTAAGTCAAGTACTGTATGAGCTTCTGCGACATGTCTATTTAAACTACTTCTAGCTGCATAAGCTTTTGAACAACCTCCATGAGTGCATTTGAATTTTAATGGAATCTATTAAGAATAATTACAGTACTAATAAGCATTTAATTGGCACATAACGCACATTTCTTTATATTGTACCTTGTTATGCACTTGAGTCTGATGGCTTCTCAATTGTTTTTGAGTCTGGAATGATTTTCTGCAGGTTCCTTCTCCACAAGTAAATCTAACGGGATCCATTACTGATAATTAAAAACTCAATTCCAATCACAGTAATAACAGGATAAACTAATTGTCCAAATTGTCACCACAAAACCAAACCTTTATTCACCACTGTATGGCTTAGATGAGCATGCCGCAACTATAACGTTGAGATTGCGTCCAACACAGAGCACAGTTTTACTTCGCGGCACTGAAAATTCAGTAACTGGAAAACTGATTTTTCTCTCGAACTTCTCAATTTGAACATAGTGAGACTTGCCAGAAATGAACAAAAAAGATAATTTACTGGTTCCTGTCATGATTTGCTTAATTACTTTCTCTTTATCACAGGTTACCTCGCTATTGAATTTCGGCATATTTGATGCACTATGCTAATGCAGAAGTGACAGGAGTTTTTTTAAATGTTTTTTGTAGCATATTAATTTTTTTTTAAAAGAATCAGTCATAAATATGTAAAAAATAACCTAAACCTAGTATAATATACAGTAGTGCTAGACAAAAAATAAAGGCTAAATTTAGCAGAAATTTTCTAACCCTTTAGAAGCCGAATCTTTTGGTATTACGTTTATGAAAATTATGGATACGTTCAAAACCAACCAACACTTTTGTTGACTGGTTTTTAATTTTATAAATTAATTTATATAATTTCAGTATATGAATTCCTATGGTATGCGATATTGTGTTTATTTTCAAAACGAATTAAATGTTGTAAATTCTCACAAAAGGCATTACAAATATATTATAAAATAAGAATTCAAATATTCTAGAAATGTAGTAACAAACTTACAATGGAATGTGTATTTCTCATGAACAAATAATACTACCTAAAATATAATTACAATAATTTGAAAGACTTAATTTGTATTATACAAGTAATCTTTAACAAAAATTTGTCAAATACTGATTTCACAATACTAAGTGGTACCAAGTTAAGCAAGTTACTTTTATATAAAGTTGGATAATATGTTCTGTAGTTCTGTAAAAGTTAGGATTACCGACATATACACAGTTCATTACTCTAATATAATGCAAAGCATTAACAAATTGTGTAAAATTGAAAAGAAATTATACAACTATTTAGTTTCTTTACCAGATTTGATAGATTACTCGATAGATATAGCCTAACATAAGGATGAGTTTTTAATAACAATTTTTTAATATTACACGACTGTGACATGTTTCACTCACAAGTGCTATTTTCAAGCAAAATGGGTTTGGCATTAATTTATCTAAAAGTCTTAGAACTAATTTATATAAAACTCTAAGTTTATCTGTCACCACTTGCACAAATAAATTATTCATAAATGCAATAACGATGCTTAACTTATAACTAAATATGTGTGCAGATTTAATGCACATAAACAAGATTTGTGGAAAGATCAAGTTGAGTTCATAGTGTAAAGGATATTTCATGGAAAAAAAATAACATCGACAAATATACCACAGCTTCAGTTTTAAACAATTGTGTATAGTTTTAAGCTAGATTTTTCACTGTTGGAGATTTCTATTTCTTAAGCATGTCTGACTTTTTTCATGACGAATTGTAATGTCCTTTCGTCGTCGAAATCCACAACCAAACTTGCAAGACCTCAATCCAATTCCACGGTGCCCATTCATATGTCTGTTAAAAGAGCCGACATGGCTTAAAGAAGCACCTATAAAACAAAATCAACAAATTCAATTTAAGTACAGAAACATCGTAATTAAAGTTTTTTGACCTACCACAAATTTTACATTGGTAAATTTTATTTGAATTAGAAATATTTCCAGTACTAATTAAATTGGACACATCTCCACCCACGGCACTAATTGGACTATATAGGTTCAAGGTACTTATATTCTCACAAACTTCTAAATGATGAGAAAGCTGAGTAGCATCGGGAAGGGTTGCATCTAATAGAAAAAAGTTTGATACACGTAAATGCATAAACTATTAAACTACTGCTTAAATTTTTTTGAATCAAAGCAAAAATTAAAATTGGCAGCGTATTTAACACCTTAGTTCAGTTAACCAAACGACATGCAATAGAAAAATATATTTTTCGGCCCAAGCAAACAATTTTTTTCTTGCTCTATTTAAGAAAGTTGTTTTTGATATAACCAAGAATTAATTCTGAATACAAAAGCTTCTACAATGCAAAGATTAAAGTGTTATGTGCAAATATTTATTTGTTGTTCTGATTCTTCTCACAGTGTAATTTACCTTTTGATTAATTTTAAATTACTATATGTCGAGCTTACTTATGTTTTTATTCTCTTGTTACATATTCTTGGATTACGGAAAAATAAATGTCTGTAATTTAATAATTGTATTTTTATCAACTCACCATCAAAATCAATCTGGCTGACTTCGAGATAAGAATTAAGTTCGGATGTTGCAAATAAAGTACCTGCAAAAAATCAAAATAATTGTAAGTAGCTTACAAATAACTTGTAATTTATAATTATGAGCATTTATTCAAGTCATAAATCTTACTAACCACGAAGATTACACAGAGGAGTTTCATTTTCCATCTCCGAACAAGAAATTGGACTGATTTCTCCTCCAGCGGTAGTACTTTGTAAAAGATAATAATGATAATTCAAATAAATCACCCTTGGTTCATACTCTTCCTTAACTTCTTGATTTTCCACTTTAACTTCTGATTCTGGTTCCAACTGTTTTCCAATGTTATTAATCAGTAGGTCGAAATTTCGTTCTCCCTCGAGTAAAACTTGTAAATCATCTTCAGAATATGACATGCCCAAATCTTGATCTTCCATTTTTAATTATAACGACAGCTACCAACTAATAATAAAGTATTTTCCGGGAGTACGTATATAAATGGTAAAGCTTATTACTAAAACTCAAAGCTTGAATGTTATAGTAAAAACAGATTTCACCACAAGCACAAAGGAAGATGAAGTTTTCCAGTTCAAAGTTCAGGTTAGTTCATGCCGCACTGTTTGGACGTAAATTCAGGTGCGGCAAAAATTGCGCTTACGAAAGGGCATCCATTCCTTATTTAACTTATATTTTTATTTGAGAAATACTTCCCTAATGAGTTACTTAACAAGTGACTAAATCAAAAATTATAATTATAGAGAAGTAAATTCACAATAAGAGAAGAGAGCAAAGTTGAGACAGTTTTTATGATTTTTTGTTGATGACTAAAGCTGAATAAAAAGTAATCAGCCTTTTTTGCAACTTATCGTTAGTTTATAATTCAATTAACTTTGAGAAAATGGACGTTTTCCTCGTTTAAAATATTTTTCTAATGAACAGAATAAGTGAGAATCTTTAAAACGCATAGAAGTTTTCATTCTCAGGTTTCTGAGTATATTTCTGTAAGTTAATTGTTGGTTTGTTATCAAATCAACACATACATCTAGAATAAAGAGTTTATTATAATAAAAAAAGAGGTATACAATCATTTTCTAAAGAATTTTTCAAATATGTTGTGGGAATTTTAGTAGCAATAAAGTTTTATCTGAATTGATTTGGAAGAAAATTAAGTGGTTCATTTCTCCTTTTTAACTGTTCCATGTTTAGATTGAAACTCAAGACTTTCTCTTTTCTTACAATTTGTAAAATGAAAGTAGTCGTTGCACTTTCACCGATTGTTTCCGGTATGGACTTTCTGTTGAAATAGAAATGTGTTCTTCTTAATCAAGGTTTCATAGTACGCTTGAGGATCTGCCACATAATAAAATCTCAATTAATAAAGAGCGACTTCCGGACTTTATTTCAATTTACAAAGTCATTTATTTCTTCCGAGGATAATTTCTAGGTTATTACATGTTCCTAAGTTATTCTATAGCCCTAACCTTAACCTTCTAACTTAAGCTGTCACATGAATTCATGGTCGTACTTTAGTCAGCATTTTCATCAACTAACTGAGTTGCTAGCTTACAGGTAAGTTATAACCCTTTTTTAAAAAATATCAACTAGAGTTTGTAGTGTAAAATTGAAAATCAAAGTTAACTATCAAAAAGAAAATCTTACTATTAGAAAAACAAGTCAAGCCTGGTAATTTCATGTAATTCAGGAAATTGCATATATGTATGTGTCACAATCAGATTGTTCTCTATTTGTAAACTGAAAGAAAGATATGCATAATGTCTACTTCTAATACATAGGAGATAAAAAATTCAAGAAAAAAGTAAGTGGACCGTAAAAGTGAGCATGAAAATTTCAAACGTTCCAAAGAAAATTAACACAAAATAAACCAATGTAGCATTTAATTCTTTACCAATATTATTTTTGTTCAAGAAGTTATAATTTGTATGTACAGTTAGATAAAAATTCTACTACATGGTCATACTGGGTAGTATTTATAAATATTTATTATAAATATGAAGGTAGTGCACTATATTCTATATAGTTCATTGTAAGATGTTACGCACGAGTGGAACTATTGGTTCCACCGATAGTAAATCTTATGGAATTGTTACTGTACTGTGATGCAACCATCTCATTTCTCACGGCCTCGCTGTTTATCATTAAGAGAAAAGAAAGTTATTTTTTTGCGAATATTTTTACTAAAAAATTTAAAAAAGTATAATCAAAATATTTAGTATTTACATGATTTTTTGTCTTATTTAAGTAGAATAAATATATAATAATCAGTGAACGCAGTTTTTTGATTACCAAATGTCTTTTATTGCACTTATGAATTTCTCAAGCTTGAATTTGGATTGTAATTCAATCTTCTCTCCTACATATTGGTCAAAAAGTATTTTCTAAAATTTAAAAAGTCGTTCTGCGAAAAATGATTTCAACTTGACATCAACTAATGCTCTCCTTTCAACAATATCTTGGCAGATCAGAATTAGGTCTTGTATGTTTTGACACATTAAAATCTAATGCTTTTTCTAAAGGGCTGTAGTAATGAAATGGAAATAAAATAAAGAAATTGGTCTTGGTATAAAATAGTTTCTTTATTTTATTGTGTTTATAACTAAATATTGTTTACAATTAAAATAATTATTTTGTGTTGAAAATTAAAATATCTATATTGCAAATTAGGATTGAGCAATTGAATGAATTCTTTTTCAAGAAGTTGCTGTATGATAAATTACGTCAATATGTGCAAATGAAATTAATTTGTAGTTATTTTAAATTGACGTTTTATCAGAAGATGAGTTTATTTAAATTGAAAACAATGAAATTACTATGATTGAGTAACATTTTAGTTACAATTACTAATTGTTATGAAAAAAATAATTTACGAGGAAGTGTAGTGTATTATTTGAATCAAGGTTTATTTTTATGAATGCCGTTTTGTTGAACACTAAACTAGTCTTTGGCATTTAAGTCCCATGTTAATTTTTCAATTATTTTGTCGTCACCAAAAACCACCACAAAATAAGTATGTATTGAAAACTGAAGGACACCAATAAGTAATCAATGGCCATTTTAGCATTTTGTATTCATGTCCTTTGTAATAACTGGAGATTTTTATAGCAAATTCAAGTGTATATATAGGTGATTGTTTAGCCCAGTTTAATGTAAGTGCATAAATCAAATAAAACGTTCACATTTGTAATATTGAAATTTTAGAATAATGAGAAAGAGAAGAGAATCAAAGACACACGTTAAAGAATCCATCAGCTTTGACAACGAGTGGAACCTGTAGTTCCACTCAATACGTTACATTGGTGGAACTGAGAGCTCCGTTATGAAAGTGATGAAGTAGTATTACATATTTCATTTAATGTGTATGCCTTTTAATTGAATCATTTTTAATTGAAATTTGGTATTCTAAAAAGTATTTGATAAAAAAAATTTCTATTTTTCTGTATAAGAACTCTAGTGCAACTAACTCCGTTCACTAGAAAAGCGTTAGTACCTTTCTATGCTCATTTTCTATAGAAGTGTTCTTGGTATGAGCATTTGACGTAAACTAATTGAGACGCAACTCAATGAGATGTGTGTGTTGTTACCTACTACACCAACAAAAAATATTGGTCCTCATATCTTAAATTCGTATTAAAATTGTATTGTGTGCAACTTTTTTTACAGACATTGGTATCTGTATAGAAAACTTTTTATCCATCCTTTAAAAGTTTTAGCCAAAAGTAATTACTTGCCACGTAATTTTTGCAAATTTGTCTTTACTAAATTTTGGAGAACTCTTTAAGATCTTCTTTCTCATGTATTTCATATATCGTATATTTCAAGTCAACAAATAGTTCTAAATATGCAGTAGTATATACAAAAGGAACAATGAAAGATTAAGTCTACATCGTAATATAAAAAAAATAATGATAGCTGATGTTATTTATAATTTTTATTTATAATCTAGACATAGTTGGACGTTACTCAAATATTTTTATTTACAAATTGATGTAAAAGGCAACGCTTTCTCTTCATAAGAGACATAATTTTTCAATATCTAACACAGGCAAGCTTATTTTCGGATTATTTGCACAAACCACTGGGTCTAATATTTTCTGTCCTGTATTGAAATTTGTCTATTTATTGTTTGTGCATGAATCACTTTTTAGTTTAGAGTCCCGTTTCTCAACATTTTTTTTATTATTATTATCGCCAACTATGTTTCAAGTAGCACAAAATAGTTGTTTAAGGTTGTTGTCAGAAAACATTTGCTTTATTTCAAAAATTCGAACTCGGCTTTTATTAGATGATTTAGGGTATAGCCAATAGATAAACTTAACCCGTTGTGTAAATGAACTCATACCACTTGTGTGCTAGTATCAACGTTTATTTTTAGTTTTTCTATCTCTCAGATTGCTCTTGCGTTAAGCTCTAGTCACATATCGTATTTAAATTTAATTACATAATAGGTTAGCATTTTTTGGTATTTAAAGAATCAAGTACGCAGCGTATCCCAAAATATGTGTCAATGCGTAGTGTTCATATGCCGAAGGTAAATTACTAAATTAATACTGTTAGAAGTGAATTAAATGTCAACATGTAGTACATATGCAATGCATCATGCACTGATGGAAGCAAAATTAAAAGAATAATAAAGTATTTAATGGATAGATATAAAAGCTGTTCGATATACAATTTTCAGCTGAGCTAGTAAAGTCTAATTATATGAAAAAGGAAAAATAAAATTCTACAGTAAAATCAATTGCAAGTTAATACCTATTAAAACGACATGGAAAAGAAATATTTCACAGTTGAAAATATTTCCGTTTTGATTGTACTGGGTTATTGTGAACAACTTTAACGAAAGATGGATTCTGCAATACTATTTTGCATCTACGTATATATCACAGTGCGTCTTAAGCAAGCCAAATTTCCATATGCTTTACTATTGGTGGAACTGAGAGTTCGTTACTTAGAGTAAGAGTTTTTGACCGTTGAATTTTATTGTAATTTGCATATTACTAACGTTAGAGATTTTCAGAATGAGACAATAAACGGTAAATGCTACTAATTTTCTCGACCTGGAAATTTCGAATAAATCTTGCCTAGTTTTAATTATACTAAACTCTTGAGCTGAAAGGTTTCTTAAAATGTATTATCCACATTATTAGTTATGAGTAAAATTAAGTATATAACTGTAATTTGCTGCTTTTTGAAAAAGATAATAACTAAGTTGAACAACTTTTATTATAGGTAGTATCAAATCACGATTATTGTATGACAGAGGTATGTCTAGTAATGAAACGTCAGCGAACATATTATTATAGTCACTCAAACTTGATCATATATTTTGCACATTTAAAACACAAGAGAACGTTACACTTTAAAATTATCATTGAAAATGAAAATCTTACCCTTATTAGGAATGTTGTCTAAAATCATTTATACATCAAGAATTGATAAAAAAGAAATATAAAATTCATAAAAATGCTATATATGCAAATATAACATTTTCATTGCTTTTCATATGTATTAAGCAATTTTTGTTTATATTGTTTCCTGTCCTGACTTTGAAGGCACGATCTGACTGTGCATATATATTTGTTGATTGTTTGAAACCTTCTATCAAGAAAAATAAAAATGGAGTATATACTTCATTTGTAATGCATTTGTGGAAATCAAGAGCAAGTTTTTAGATGAAACTAAAATTACTGTTACTTGACATAATAAAAAATATTAAGCTACTATTTTTACATTATATCTTGAACCAGGCAAAGTAAATACACTATATTATAATTATATGTATAATTTTGGTCAGATATTTATAAATATTTTAAAGTGGTCAGATTCTAAACTAATTAATTTGAGTTGGTGTTTAGAGAGCATATACAGTTGTTGATCTGTTTCTAATATTTATTTATTCTGACTTTATAAACGCGGAACATCAAGTTATAAAAGTTGGATGGTGGAAGACAGTGAACGTATTTCAAGAGCTTTCAAGTTTTAGCAAAATTGCTTACCCGAATTTCAACAATTTCAACTACAACTGATTTTTTCAGTGAACTATGAAAATATATTGCCTTATGTATGCTGAATAAAGTATTAGAACCTCCACATTAGATGACTAGTTTTTCTTTCATTTTTCAAGTTCATTTAATTACCTAAATATTAGGATATTTTTTCAAAAAGAATTAGAAATATGTAGTTTTATTTGAGCTTGAAACATACAATAGACATTACTAAGAGTGAATTGGTGCTAACAAAGTGCAACATTTTCCAATTTTAGGTACATATAAGATATAATACAAAGACATACAAACAAATTCAAGTTGTAGCAAAAGATGATTACACTCGGCTCTTGTTCGATTAACATACTTATAATTTTAAAACAAACAGATATTACACAAACCTGTTCGTAATATAATATACATATTGCTGCTCCCAATTGGTATATTGACTGTCTATTCTATTACAATAAATTTTATAAATCTTATGGGTAAGTACAAAAGTAGATGAAAAATTTTGAGCTTAGCAATTATTTGTAGTAATCACAATACAAATATCAAAAGTTTACAAATTTGATTACAGACTTATGTCATTTACGCGTGAATACAAGAATCTACTTATTAATTAAATACCCACATTAGAACTAACTCATTTTCAAGTACAGTCATAAATTAAATATATATATATACGAACAAAAATAGCATTTTAAACTCTTGGATTGCGACATTACGATTTGCACCTACGTAGTAATTATCATACTTCACAAACTAATTCTTGAAACAGATAGAGTATACATCAAACTATCACGCACATTTTCTACATTTTGACCTACTAGAATTAATAAGATTAATAACTAGAATTCTAGCATTTCAACAAAAACTACGGTTTAAAAGTAAAATTGTAAGAAACTAATGCTAATAAACTTGATCTGTATCATTGATGCAATTTATCTCCAAAAATGCTCATGATTGAAGTGTACATGATCAAAAATAGTAATTTAAAGTGTATGCCAACTACAAGTTTCTACTCTGTTACAAGTTTTTACACTTTTTATAGGCCTCTAGTCTTTGCAGCCATTCGTTCCAGAAGAAGTCCAACTCATCACCATCAAGTATAAATAATTGGCAAGGATTTCCGTCTTCATAACATTGAGCAATAATTCCTTTTTCTACCTACAAATATTACATAATGTAGTACATAATAAGTTTGTCATCATAATGTATATTTAAAATGGTTTTTCTTACATGTATTTTATAATTAGGATCAAAATTTACACATCCCATATAAGCTACTAGCTGGAGCATAGCGTCTCGAATTTTGTAGTCTTCTTTCTTGCTTTTAACTGTAGCAGTTTTCCAATCAATTATGACTAAAGTTTCTCCTAACGTGCCAATAAAATCAGGAATTCCACAATATCTGAGCTTTGGATGAAATGTAAATGATTCCACAGCCTGTACACTTTTAATACTTGTGAGTACATTTTCTAGAGACTTCATATACCCTTTGATATTCTCAGCAACAGACGCAGAAGATGTCAAAAAATATTTCTTTATTGTATCATGGAGATAATTCCCAATTGAAAGACTTTGTTCTTGATATTTCTTAAATCCATCAGCACCTTTTTCTGCAGTCATGTTTGCTTTCCATTTTTCGAGTATCATTTTCTGTTCTTCTGATCTTGTAGTTGAAATAATTTTACTTACATTTGGTAATTGATAGTGGGCCATATTTGGAATTTGAAGTGGACTTTCTGATAAAAATATTTCAACTTTAGATCTGGATTCATTTTTCCAACTTTGCGTCAAAATAGCATTTTCACTTATAGGTTTTATGTTAATACTGGCATAATTAACAATCACAGATTGACAAGTATTGAAACGAAACAAGTCTTTGCCGACTACAACAATTGCTACTTCAAAATTTGATAATATCTTTTCAATATAAACAGTAAATTGATCTGGCAGCGACCAAGTACATTCACAGTTAATAATTAAGAAAACTGGTCTTGATGATGAAAGAATAATTGCAGTAGCATCACGTAAAGCTTGAACCATATTTTCTTGATTGGAAACCTTAACAAAATTTATATTACTAAGCACTTTTTCCTTATCGAGATTGTAACTCCTAACAGTAGTCATCAATCTTTGCCACCTAAATGTATTGTTTGTGTCAATGTATAAAGATAATAGTCCTCCACCACCATTTGATTTAGTTGCAACATGGCACATTACAGCTAAGTTGTGACACAATTGCACCTTTTTATCGTGACTACCACCAATAATTTGAGTCACTTTTCCAACTTCAATTCCACCTCCTAGTAAAATGTCCAATTGTTTTGAATCTGTGCTGACTATCATTTTCGACTTCGACACTTTTTAATACAACGACTAAAAGTTTTCACCAACACTGAAAATAGTTCTTGAGAACTGTACTGATTCTAAGGACGTTTTTAACTAGGAAAAATTTCATGCGTGCGCTTGAATGCAAAACATTCACTTTGCATGTCGCATTCAAAGCTTTTCTGTTGTTAGCTTAGTGTATTAACTGTTTCTTTTGGTATTTTTTTCTTTTCCTGCTTCCAACTTTGCTGTAATAATCCATATGGTAGTACCCTTCCAGAAAAAAATATTACTAGCATTAATTTCTCATTGAATTTCTTGCTGATATTTGGGTTTGTATACCTAATAAGGAATATTTACTTTTATTACATTTCTGCAGCACAATGGAGCATTTCTTTACTTAATTTTCTGAGTTAGCTAATTTATACCAATTTTCTACTGATATGTATGAATCTTTTGTGGGAATTTTCATTAAGTTTTAAGTGCATTGATGACTTTTTCTGCATCATACAAGGCGGATGTAGACGTTTCCTTTTGCTTCTTCAAATTTCGAAGAAAACATTGGAGTTTCAAAAGCTATAAACATTATCAACTTGGAGATTTTCATGACCGTTGGTTAGAATATCACAAAATTCGACAGAGCTTTCATGTTTACAGTTCAGATGTTGACAAAAAAATTTCTAAAATAGCCGCAGGTTTTTTTGGATGATAGATACATTTCTGAAAATTTCAAGCAAAAGCAGCAGAAACAATAACAGCAAGCAATGTTTAATCTAAACATGTAAATAATTAGAAAGGGCTTTGGTTTTACTAATTAATTTCGATTTTTTAACTTTAGTTTTTTCGAGTATTCTAATAGTACAAATAGTGAAAAATGACATAGAATATTTCTGATGCACCACAAAGAAATGAAGCACTTATTCAATCAACTTGAACAACAATTCAAATTACAAAAACCAATTAAAAATGTGAAATTGTGTATCAAAATAACTGTACTTCGTGTTGAAATCCCATCTTCTCGCAAATTAAAAATTTTCCTTAATCCTTCATCTAATTTAACTAGTTTGACATCAATCCATACTCGATGTTACTAAATGAAGTCTTTATTTATTTACTTTAAGCATGTGTTGAATTTGATGGTAAAAACTTTTTATTTTATATTTGTGAGCCTTTGGAAAATGATATCCAAGCAAGAAGTCTCAAGGTATTCATTTTGAAAAATTTTGTAAGAAATAAAAAGATTAATTTGTTTTCATATGTAATAAAAATTTGAAATTCAAACGATTGAGTACTTGCTAAAAGCACTAAAAGTAATATTAATTTGGTTAGTTAACACTTCCTGATAAGAATGCTCAAAAAACAAAATTTTCATCAACCAATATTCATTTCACAAAAACTCAACATACTCTTATAATTAATAACTCTAACTAATTCATTTGTGTAAGTTAGACTGCCCTTGGTATTTTAATAAAAAATTTGAATTGTTTCAGCAACCTCGGGAAGAAGAAAAATTTTCAAAATTTTTGCTATTTTTAATATAAATTTAATTTTTTTTCTCTAAAACCCTTTACTCTTTTTACAAAACAAATGCAAATTCAATATAACAATATTATGCACTATTGACTGGGGTAATTTGAGAGTTGGAAGTTGAGTTTGACGTGACTTATAGTTATGTAATGCAGTAAAGTCGGTCAAAATTTCTTTCAGTTTTTGATAAACCCCAAGTCATCTAATGCAAAAACTTCATGTTAGCGATTAGTATTGTTCTTTTTGCTTGAGCTCGAGTAAGTGATTCACGAGACCCGGCTCTGTTGACCAATAATCCTAACCAGTGAGAGTAAGTCAAAAATTGACGAGACTCAATTTTGGCCTGAAAAAGTTTTTGCATTTGGTGAATTATCATGGCGTCTTTCTCCAGCATTCCTCCAGAAGTAAGTTCGTTTTTGGCTTCTTTTTCATTAGTATTTTAAAGGTACCTTTCTTATTTTTTATTTTTTGTTTGTTTGTTTATTTACTAGATGGTTGCTAATATTTTGTCTTTCGTTCCTCAGTCGGATTTACTAAATTTGAGACTTGTATCAACCAAAATGAATAGTGCTAGTGATAAGGAAGTGAAGCGGAAGTCAAAGATGTGCTTCCCTAAAACAAACGTAAGCATCAATACAATAATATATATAAAAGTTATCATGATAATTTGTGGTTTATTAATGATTTTGAATTAAACTATTTCTCATAGGGTTTTAATTATAATGAAGATGCAAATGCAGCCATCCTTAACAATCCTGTCCTTCCTGTGTCACAATTGGACTTACAGCCAACAACATGGTTCCTATTTAATGACCAAGATAAGCTAGAATTTCTTAACTTAATAAGACCAATTCTGATGTTGTACAATGGAGCTGTTGAACAAGTAATAGTAAGAAGTCCTCCATCATCATTACTACCAGAGGAGGAAGAGGAAATAAGAAATCTGGTTCCACAAGCTGAGGTAGTCTTTGTAAACCAATAATATGTAAAGTAATATAGTGTATAATGAACTGTGATAAAATGAAATGTGATATGCAGATATAATTGTATGCAATATAAAGTCAAAGTAAAATAAATGTGATGAAAAATGACAATGAAATGTAACTAAATAAAACCTAAAAAACTTTTTTTGTAAAAAAAACCAATAAAGAGTAAAATCATAATTTATTTCATTTTAATAGCAGATACATAACACACACAACTTTAAACTGACCATAGTAATTGCATTACACTGGAATTCTATAAAAATTGTTACAGTAATATTTAAAAATTAACCTAACCTTACTCCCTAATGAAAATATGGCAATTCCAAATTACTTCTAAGTGAATAATCTGAATAGGTTTTGCTAATTAGTTTAAAGTATAATTTTGTATGTACAATTGGAAAGATGAGAAGGACAGGACAGTTACATTTTATAATTGCCTGATCTGTGTAAACATATCATGAAACAGACGGAACATAATATAAAGCAATGAGTTGAATTGATCGTTTTTAGGTGATAAGTAGTTTCATAGTAATGTTACAAGGCAAATACCAGTCGACCCAAGTTGAAATTACAATATAAAACCACAATATTAAAATTAATTACCATTATTGGTGCTTCATTATGTGTTATCAATTCTACAAAAATTAGTTGAACGGAACCACTAACTCGAGATCACACTGCAAATTAAATCATCATTAAAAGAAACTCACATTAATAGATACGTGCTTGTACTAATTAGCGGAACTGTCAATTTCACTAATGCTTAGAACTTTAAAGCTCATGGTATTTTATCTGTCATGTTATGTAATACTCTCAAATTATTAAAATCTTTTGTTAAAAAATGTGATGATTATATTGCAATACACATAGAAAATATACAATCACAACCAGAAGTCGGGAATACAAAATCTAAGTATGAAGTCTTAAAAGTTGTCAAATTCAATGATTTTGCGTCTATGTTATATGTCTACTATATTGACTACAGGATTCTTATCACAATATGAAATACAATCGGGTATTACTACAGTTTTCTATTCTGCCACTGATATTTTAAATGAGGCTCAATTTTGCACAAGAGTAAATATATGTTTATAAATAGTTCAGAGAAAAAAACATTAACGAAATTTTAGCTAAAATTGAGTCACTTTCCGAAAAAACCATATTTGAATCAAGTTTAACAAGTAAAGATCAAGAACTTGAGTTCAAGAGAACGTAGATTTGGAACGAAATGTTAGTGGACTTCAATAGAGATTAGGAAAAGACTCATTAAAATTAGAAGAGGCGCAGAGATCTTCAGAATTAAAATTAAAATTTCGTACACAACAACAAATTCATATGAAACTACTTTTTTCACCACAACGATCAGTCAATGGAATAGTGCAAGATTCTTCTTCTTCGTCATTTAAAAGCAACAGTGTTGTTGTGCCAAACATATATACCAACTCCTCTAATACTAATGCATGGTTCTTTAATTCCACCACTTCCTCCTTAACGTTAATAAAATGCAACAAGCATCTGCTCCCTTGAAATCATTTAATTGGAGTAAATAGCCAGAATCAAAGATTACAAGGAATACTCTGATCAGAAATTGAAGACATAGTGAATATAATAAATTAAATTTGAAGAAATTGAAGGTTTATTTTTCAATGCTTATCAAAGAAATCGTATTGGTCAAAGTTTTAATGAAAATGACAAGCTCAAATAATAGTTTCTCTGAAGCTGGTGGGTCACAAAACTGTACTAATGTTAATGGTAATGGAGGAGGAAATCTTGCTTAGCGTAAAAACTATTTAGTTACTAATGTAGCAAAAATCATTTATAGACGAAGAGATCAAAGTTTTACAACTTTGCTGTTAGAAATAAATAACAGACTACGAGATTTGTAATGTAATGTTATAAACCAATTTTGTCATAAGAACTTCATTTTTATAATCTTTTAAAGCATGTAATGTTTTTTTCGTGAAGGTTAAAAAAAGAAAACAAAAGGTTAGATTTGAAGGCTCTGTTATTAGTGGAACTAATAGTTCCTTTCGTATGGATTTAAACAAAACTGAATTTCATGCCAATACTATGAATGGAACTGAGAGTTTCATCTGAAAGTTTCACATTTTCTGAGTCGGTGATAGGTATACCAATGCATAAAACTCTTGTATTTTGATTTTGTACATTTGAAGTGACACAAAGATTGGCGTCTCATTTGTTGAGTACGCTATGAAAATCTGTTGTTAAGTCGTTTTAGTAAATTTGATATAGTATTAAATAAAAATGAACTTGTAAGAAAAGTGCACAATGTGGAATACATCATGGAAGAATCATAATTTTTTGATCTTTTAATCAACTAATGCATGAAAATTTTTACTTCATTTATTTTGTTGCTGATTCAATTGTTCTGTTAGACTGAAAATAAATGCTGCATCATTCCGTTCGTTAGTTCAATTTGTTGTTAGATCTGTACATTAATTTTGGGGGAATTGACGGCACAAAATATGCTAAAAAATGGGGAGTAACAAAGATTCCTGGTAAATGCTTCTTGATGTCACTTAACAATATATATTTTAACTAAGAACTCTAAAAGGATGTGATCCTTATATTACGAATTTTGAATTGAACCATTATGAAATCTGCTAATGTCTTCAACTAAATGCTGAATAAATTACTAGAGCAAGCAATGGTTTCATACAAAAAATATAGACTTTACTAGTTAAAAAATAACTGAAGAAATACATGCGTGATTTCTCAATTCGTAACCGTAAAAGCCGTCTACTCAAAAAATTTTTAAAATGTGTGTCAAAGCTTGTTGCAATCTTGATTTTGTTCATAACTTAAAATGAAGTGATCCCAAGATAAACCACTTACAATTAATAGAATCACATTTTATTCTTTGCTCAATAAGTTTTTACAGTTACACAAGTATTGAATGACACAATTTCAGATACGACTCACATCAAGTTTTGTGCAAAAAAGGTACTACTAACAGTTATATGTAGTGAGCTTGTGCTGTGATATTCAATAATTATTTTATATCATTGTTTCATAAGGAAGTAATTGCATAAATTATCCGTCTTTAACATTAGAATTACAAAAAACTCGTAGTAATAAATTTCTATTGGCCATAAGTTGTCAAATTGTAATGACCTCTTATCCGTATAAGAAGCATAATAAAAAAAAGATGCCTGTAGCGTCATTTGCTCTCAATGTGTAGTTCGTAAAAGCGTATTTCTTCAACAGAAAACGTAGAACATGAAAACTTTTCGACATCTAAATGTCGTGCTGATTTTTCATGTGTAAAATTTTTTGTGGCCACAAAAAACAGCTACAAAATGATATGGCCATATAAAACAATAACTAATCATGGTCATCTCTAGCATTTTAACTTAAGATTTTCAAAAGCATTCGTATGCTTCCACGAGTAAGCAGTCTAGTTTAATGGAAAACAGTGCGTAAGAAAATACAGTGGTGTTACAAAAACTAAATCAAAAAAATAATTCAAGACAAATCGTTAAAGAATGAGATCTGAAAACGAGTGAGAGTTCCATTGTAAAAGTGAGGCACTGGTATTACATTTTTGCTTTAATCGCAAATATGCTATTTAACCGTATCATCTTTTAATTCAATTTCGGTAATTCCAACAAGTATGTGATAAAAAAAACTTTCTTCTCGTCTGTAAAATACAGCGGAATCTGTCTATAAGAGTGCCTATCTATAACGGTATTCTGTCTATAACGGTGACTTTCCAGTCTCCTGGCTTAAAGCCTATCTAAATACATTATAACGCCTCTCTTTATAACGGTTCTGTATATAAGAGTACTCTGCCTATAATGGTGTACTTCCAGTCAATTTTAGGAAAATTCGCTCTCTCTATAACGGTAATTGAAAAAAATGTCATCTTTAGTTGGTATTTTTACAATATTCTAGAAAAGGAGTAGTGAAAGTTGTGGAAAATTGTGCTGGATATCTGAGTAAAGCAATAAATTCAGATCTTTGGTACTTTGAAGCAACTCAAGCCAATTCTGCGAGTAAAGTTGACTATGTAATTCAGCATTCTTGATCGAAAAAAGATCTCTCTATAACGGTTATGTGCTTGATTTGTTCCTAATATCGATATAGACAGACTGTCTATAAGAGTGTTGTGTCTATAGCGGTAGAAATTGTTCGACTCTTGGTGTTATTGTTAACCACCGTTATAGACAGATTCCACTGTACTTTTCAGGTAAATGATCATGGAAATCACATCATTCATTACTAAAAATGCGGTGCTATTTTTTTGCTCATTTCCTCTAGAAACATTCTCGACATGAGAATTTGGTGTAAAATATATACGATTCGGTGAGACATGTATATTGTTTTATATTTTTTAGTAGTGTAAATTTTTTTTTTAAATTTTTTTGTGCAGACCATCTGAGTATAGTGGTTTCAGTTTTGTAAATAACTTTCTAGGCCAGAATGTAGTAGATTTTGTTATGAAAGAGAATTTGCTCTACTTGAAAAGTTGTAGCTAATTGAAGACATGATTATATATATTTATTTAATGTAAAGTTTTCAAAGAAAATTAGGAGACTAAAGTGATGCTGACTAAACTGTTATTTAAGGAATAATGAATGAGTGTACTAAAGATTGAGTGATTGGTTATAGCATAAAAATAAAGAGTTCAAGAAACGTTAGTATTTGCATTATGTGTGGCTACTTGCAATTTCAACAAAATCTCTACTTTTTTGGAAATGTAATTTCTTCGCGTTATATTTTAAAAAGTGGTAAGAAATAAGAAAAAGCAGATAAACTTATTAATGCTCTAACATTCTACCAACTGAATTAACAGGCATCATTTTCGTGTTTACAGTAGTAAAGCATAAGGTTGCATTTGAAGTCAATAAATTTTAACAAAGAAGTCTAATGCGTAATGAAGAAAACTCGGAAAATTCCGTGACTACGTAAATACATGTTGCAGGTGTCCCATTTTTATGGATAAGTTGTAGTCCTATGAGTGCGCACATGTGATTAAAATTATCATATGAACTCTGTGTCGAAATGTACATTCAAATTTCAATCTCTTACAAATGACTAGATGTATTTGTTTCTTTGATTTACATTTAGTCATAGTCATATTGTATCTTAGTTGTCGTTTACTTGAGATTTTTTTGTGTAACAAATTATAATGTGTTATGAACATCTCATTAGTAAGGTATTTACTAGAAAAAGATAAAAGAACAAGGAAGAAAAAGAGAGTGAGACCGTGTGTGTGAGAGAGAAAAGAAAAAAGATATAAAGAAAGGCACCTAATAGTTAAAATACACCTTTTTAGCTCTG
>VCNE01005716.1:0-59410 GCA_009869805.1 Oncopodura yosiiana
TTAAAATTAGTTAATTTATCTAAAACTTCTGAAACATGTCTGAAAAGGACTCTAGAATTTGATAAAAATTGAATCAAATGTGTAATTATGCTCATTGTTGAAATACAAATTAAATTGTGAAAAAAACTGAGAAGTGTGCAAAGTCACCCCGTGATGTGGAGTGACTTTGCACAGTGGTTTTTAATTTTTGTAATTAGCACACTTATAAATTTTGAAAAGCCAATTATATTATCATATTAGTTAATGCTCATACAATGGCCTCTAAAATTTTCATAAATATTGATTCACGCCTCGAAGAGTTATTCAACAAAATGCTTGAAAAGTGTGCAAAGTCACCCCGTTTTACGGTAACGAAAGAGTCATACATGATAAATTTCATCATCAATTGCCTTCAGCTTGATTATGTATACTGGTCATCAAAATCTGTGTGTGGTGTCCCTTGAGTCACACCATTACATTTACTACCCCCTTTCACAAATTTTCTCTTAACTCTATTTGTCAACTTTTACGGCGTCAACTATCTAATGTTTCGCCACAGGGCATATAGAGAAACCTGAGTGTCAGTAATATAATTGTGTGATGCACTTCTACACCAATTTGTTGTATTAAATACATATAGATTCATATATTCACATGAGTAAATAAATTGCGACACAAAATGCGCTTGTTTATATGCAAAACCAAAGTTTATTTAACTTGTAAAAAGTTTATTTTACCTTTGCTCTAGGCATATTATAGTTGTATTACATTACTCGACAGATAAATACTTGTCACTTGCTCAGTCAGTTTTTCTCGACGGTAAATATTTTACAAAGTTGAAAATGTCATAGAGAATTAATTTTGCTTTAGGCTACAATTTGAAGTTTACAATTAATTGTCAATTTAAATATAGTGTATATATGTTACAGTGGCAGATATTTAATGTTTAATCAAATCTAGATGCCTTCACAAAAAAAAACTTTTTGCTTTAATATTGGGCAAACTAGTTGTATTAACGTCTAAGAACCTCCAATAAAGAAGACAAGGTCTTTTTTTTAAATTCTAGCAGTCCTAATAGCATTATTATGTTATATTTTATATCTATACGTTTCCACAATATCGTATTGTCCCAATATCATACCAATGTCATATTTCGGTCACCTTCAGTAGCAGCAGCAGCAATTACTTTGTTCTTCAAGAATTTTTCAACCATGAAAGCAAAAAAAATATCGGAACTTTTAATTCCAATTTTATGAATTAACAGTGGTAGAAATAAGTCAGATAATATCCAAGAAGTTAGTACTAAGTGTTGAGGTCCATTTCCTTGTAAAAATATTTTCAAAACATCTTTCCTCTCTTAGTTACTCCCAAAATTATATGTATAGCATCACCGCAGAGCTTCTATATCTTTAGAAATTAAAATGAGACTTACAATAACTTGCACTACTTTCAAACACAATTTCTAAGCATTGTCAATACAAATAAGAAAATTGAAGGAAAAGCGAAAAAGACGTTGTACATGCAAGTTTATTTGGAAAAATTCAGTTTCAATAAATTTCTTCGATATGCTTGCTATGAAATGGAACACTGCAACTGACAATGTATGTATACGTCGTTGCTGGTTTAATATTATGTTTAAGCATATAGAAGTGTCTTTTTTCCTGATGCTATTTGAAAGCAATGCCTTGTGCTGTGCTTAGACTTCTCTAGTAGATTTATTCTCTCTCACAGTTGTCCACAGACCTTCAAGTGCCTGTCTATCTATACAGAAAATATATAAGTTGGTTATATAACATACGTATTCAACTGAATTTCAAAGATCCATAGGTGTGACGCAAACACCTTTTATTCATCCTCTTCAACTTTCACTAATAGAACTTACACTATCATTCAACTAATAAGTTACTCCTATGTGTAGTATTAACCTATATAATTAGTTACTACAAGGGTAGATAAGATGATAAGCACTTTGGTTTTCTTATGTAAAAAGAGCAACTTTGAAGTTGTATAATTTTGTATCATTTTTAGGAAATGTAGTTTTCGTAAGTAAGTAAGTATTCAAACACTTTCAGTTTCAAATGATTTTTCCATAATATGCAATGAAAAAAGTTTTTTCTAAAAAGGCATATCGTTGTCAGAAAACTTTTTTTGTTAGAGCGAAAGATCCTTGAAAAGTTTTGATCTGCGTTGATTCAAACAGAGTACAGTGGCATCTGTCTATAACGGTTGGCCAAGAGTGAAACAAGTTGCTTTTTCAGAACTTTCACTACTCTTTCCTCAGAAAATGCTAAAATACCGACTGAATATGACGTTTTGCTGTGAACGTTATAGAGAGAGTTAATTTTCCATCCTAAAATTAAAATAAATTAAAATTGGGTGGAAATACACCGTTATAAAGAGAACCGATAGAAGATATTTAGATAGACTTTAAGCCGGGAGACTGAAAAGTCACTGCTATAGATGGATAGACAGATTCCACTGTATTATTATTGCAATTGTCCTTTTTATAACAATACACAAGTTGTCTACTCAGTACTATACCTAGTCTCCTACAACGACTATATGTGCAAACAAGGATTCCATTCTACTTCACAATTTGATGTAAACTTTTCCTTACAGTTAACATATATATGCAATACTCATACACTTTTGTCCATATGAATATTATTTGAAAATGTCCAAGTTCTCTTGCCATTTTCACAAACTCACTATATTCTAGGGTTGAAGTACTCCAAGTTGTTGAAACTAGAGCGACAAGACAATAAGAGAGTTTCTATCGTTTGAACAATATGATGTAGAATCCACATTGTAGATGTATGTTAGATCCATTTACATAATGTAACAAACCTACAGTGTTGTTCAAAGTGAGAGAGAATGCATCTGACATGTTATATTATATTTATTGTAGGAAAATTTTGTCACTATACAATATACACATACTATGTACATGACCTCCGGAATTTTGAAGTAGCATCATTATCTGTTAGAAACAGACCTTGCGACGGATCTACACGTGTGCATTTTTTTTATATAAAGCTAACTATCTAACATTAATGTGTCTTATAAGAGCAAATAAAGGCTCAATTAGATCTTATAATAAATTCTACCAAGTATTTTTTGCACTCTTTTTATTTAAAGAGCTTACCTACATTACAACTATTTTTATTGATCTCTCTAAAAAAGTATAAAGCTAAACACTTTACGAAGACTCGTAAAACATTTGCTTCACTCAGCTCCGGTATAAAATAAACATAAAGTAAAACGAGTGAATACAATTCACACAGAACTTACTCATGTCTTTTTATTTCTTCTCTACACTTTCTTCATTGGTTTTTTCCATGTGTACATCTATATTTGCTAAACTTTAAACTTTTCATAAGATCCGTAAATTCGCAAATTGTGGAGGAGACGCTATTTCATCTTGAAACTTTCTTCCAAGGAAGCTTTTACTTTTTTTTATCGTTTTCTTTTGTCGCGTAATTTATTTTATTATGGAAGACAACCATTGTCAAATTTAACTAGCCTGAAAGTGACACTTTGCCTACAAGATGGATTTCGACGTATCAAGGTTTTCTTCTTTTTCTCTCCTTTTATATTTCAATTTTCAATGCTCCACATCTTTTCAGACTCTGTGTCTTTTCGTCTGCTAAGTTAAAAATGTCTATAGTTGTTCTTGTTGTACTATATATGAAAAAAATAGAATTGTAAAGGATGCAAGAGAGAGAAGAAAGAGTTGTGATCTCTTTAAAATAGAGATCACAGCTGTATCTTCTTCCAGCTTTATAAAGTTTACTCACATATACACACAGAGTTGTAAACCAAATGCATGTATATATACATATATATATATATGTTTGTGTTTCTATCTATATCTATATATATATGCAACAACATTTAATTCACTTGCCTTTTAAAACAACTCTGGGGGATTAAGATCCAATCTTAGATAAAGCAAATTGGACAATAAGGCCCCTAACATAGGAGACAACGAAGAACTCTCTCTCTAATCCTTCCCTAAGGCTTAGCTTTAGTTACACTTTCTTATACAAAATTCCACATCTCTCTTTCACGTAACTTATATAGTACACACATGCATGTATTTGATACTATGTGGATCTCATTCTTTGCATAATTTATTAGCCTTTTCTCTTTTTCTCTCTCTCTTTCTCATCCCCCATACTACATTACTCAATTCTCATGTGCTCAACGACTATTATTGCCCTAGCGAGAATTGTTGTCGTTTCCGTAGTACACTATATACTACACGTAATATTCTTCCCATGTACTAATCGCTAAAATAATCTACCTTGTTCCTCCATTCTCGTCATAATTTTATAGAATAATTTGTGGTTTGGGACTAAAAAAGGTATAAAACATATAAGGGTACTACGCATATCTAAGTGTGGAATGTATATAAGCAGATATAATATAGAGATGTGTGAAAGACTAAGAAATTAGTTGCCTAAATTTAATCGGGTGAATTCCTTATTACAAGATTATCTATAATCTATTAGTACCTAATGAGTTTTTCTTGGCCATACTATACATTTTAGATTCAATAGAAAGAAGAAAAGAAAGATAGGATAATCATTGTACAAGCCAAAAACGTATTCAAGAAGCTTTCTCCATGTAGATTTCATCGTATATCTTATGTAAAGTATAGCGTTCGACTATAGTACATAAATAGTTACATCTTGTTTTCTTTGATATAGACATTTTTCTTGATTTTCCCATTATACACTGTCTCACTATTTCTTATTCTTCGTCATGGTAAGCAAGTGGTAGTTTTCGCATCTCCTGAATAATTAATTGAAAACCTTGTAATAGAGAGAGAGAGTATATATACCATTGAGTTAACTATATGAATTGCATTGTGATATAAGTTTCTTATTTATGTGTAGGTATATATATGGATGCTATACATATAAAGATCATTACATAAATTTCTTGTGTAAGATGTTGTATTAAGTACATGTAATTACCCTAGTTTGCGTCATACATGACTCTAGTTATATATGTATAGTAGATAGAACAATTGATTGTTATTTCCCAAGTTGGGTTTCAATCAAATATTGTGTGTGAGTCTTTCTATGGTTTCTTCTTATTGTAGTTGAGTTAACCAAAGTTTTAAATTAAGGCCTGATATGCCACAATCAAAAGAAGGATATATATACATACATATATACAACAACTTAATATACCAATTTCTTTTAGAGGAAAACCAGAGATCTATACAAGTGCACTGAGAGTCTACTTTGAAAAGAATTGGCTGGTATAAGATTCTTTTGAGATTCAAAGTAGTAGAGTTAGGAATGTACTTTTTTTCTTTTACAAGAGAGCTGTAGAATATGCTTGATGTTGCTTTTGGACCAGACGTAAAGCTGTTGCAGACATGTTCTTATACCTTTTGTATACTTTGTATAGCCAAGATATATAACCATCTTATATGTATATCTGACTGTGTTAAGCAACCACGACAGTCTAGTTTGATTCTTGGAATTTCAGACAACATAATATATATTGCATACACAATACTACCTTTAAAATATACTCTGCATGTGCCAAAACTACTAAAGGTACTATATAACACATTGCTACGACTTGGCTTAGCATGAAAAGTTAGCTTTCTCTCTCTCTCTCTCTCTTTCTCTCTGTTGTGAAATGTGCCTTACATACACAATTATTTAAGTCAACATGATGCAAACTTCAAAGGAAGAGAAATGCTTTTCCGCTTTCCATACATATACATTGTAAGTCGTCCACCTTGTACAATTTCAAACTACTTTGGCATTTGCACACACACAAGCCTGACTAATATACCTGCAAGTGTTATGTATGGAGACTTTGGTGAAGCTACTCAATCACCAAGAGAGAGAGAACATGTATAGCTATTGTAGAAAGTTCCTTTAAACTCTACCACCAACGAAGATCCATTGAAAGTGAGGGTAGAACTTCATTTCCGGAGTTTTGTGCCAGAGACTAAATTAATATATTTCACTACCAGATTTATAAATAGCTAGAGGAGATGGAGATGTCAAATGACACTTTTTGAGTGGACCGACTTGTATGTGAAATACTGTCCCGTCATTATTTGATAATTTGTATGTATTTTATTTGTTTCACGCCTTGCAATAGTGTTATAAGTTAGACCAACTAAAAATTGTGCTGGAGGACAAAAAAACCTTTTATGTTATGTTTATTCTATGTATTTACACATTTATATAATTCATTATATAAATTGCATAGGGAATAATTGCAAAGGTAAGTAAATACTAGAGTTGTTCCGCACACATTATATATATCATATGCCATATTATGTCAATTTACCTTTCTTTTTGCTGGAGCTCTTCATTTTAAAATTTCTAGCCACATCGAAAGTACATAAATCTTTGTTTTCATTTTCTGTTTTCTACGTCGCATGCATTTATCTAGAAATAAAAATGGACCACAGTTGTATGCTGACAAGAAACAGAGTCGTTGCTATGTCACAACTTTTGCTACTTGCATGCAATACAAAATAGTCTTACTAGTGTTGCTGCTACCTTTACATATTACTTTTACATTATTGTACGTGTTTTTTGTTACTCAATAATACAAGAAAGAAACTTATGAAATGTCTCTTGATACAGTGCCCTTTCGCAAAACAAAAAGTAAAATAAGTAAGGAGAACCAATCCAAAATAAGAATCAGAGCCAAAACAAGAGAGAGAGAAAGTGGAGAAATATTTTTTCCGATTCCTTTACTATTATGGGCAACAAAAACACATAAGAAAAAGTTGAGCAACATAAAAGGAAGAAAAAAATGGAAGCTCAAAGTTGAACCAACTCAAAAGAAATGATTGAGAGAGAACTACTAAGTGGCAGGATGAAAAAGAGAAGAGAAAGAAAAAAATGGAGAAAAAGAACCAAAGCAACTTGGCTAAAGTGCTCTTGTGGGGAAAAAGTCATTGTTTTTATTGACGATGTCAATATGCTGTTTCTTCTGATGTACACACAAATATACTATAAACTCTAGAATGGATAAAAAGAAAGAAGCTCCTATAAAAAAGAAAGATACAAAGAAATACCAACATATGTATTTACTTCTTTAAGAAAGACAACTACAACGTAA
This sequence comes from Oncopodura yosiiana, assembly GCA_009869805.1. Taxonomy (NCBI): domain Eukaryota; kingdom Metazoa; phylum Arthropoda; class Collembola; order Entomobryomorpha; family Oncopoduridae; genus Oncopodura; species Oncopodura yosiiana. The sequence continues at coordinate 7,090 of VCNE01005716.1, forward strand.
AAAATAAACCTGGACATCATACTATAACTGTATACTAGATATACTTCATCTATAATACAGTATACCATACTATTACTTATATTTCTTTTAGAGAGCAATATATCAGATTTACTGCAATTGCAATCAAAAGTTGTACATATAGAATACATTATTTCTTAACAAGCTATTAGAGTTGTAGAAAATTATAGTTCAGTAGAGATGGAAATATAAAAGCGTACAACTTTAACTGTTGTCATATATTGTACTAATTTTATTTTCAACCTAAGTATTTAAGTTGTGTGTGTATCATAGACGTCATATGATAGACGATTTACTCGTCAGGATTATATAACCATATGTCATCCAGAAAGAAAATCTTATTTCTATCTCTCTCTTTACTTTTTCATGAGACTCATTAAAGTAACTCAATGAAAGAGGGAGAGAAAAGAAAGTAAATGAGTAGCATTTCAAATCCGTCTGATTACAACCTTTGTGTGTTTTGTTGATATACCACCATCAATAAAAGAGTACAGTAAAAATATAATGAAAAAGGGAAATTGTTGTTTAAAACCGCTTTTATCCTGTAAAATCCAACCTTCAGTTTAACAACCACATAAAAAGTACCAGCGACTTGAAATTGTAAAAATAAAATTTCTTAGTAATGGTTGGCATTTTATTTATCTTGTGTAGTTCTCTTTTCCTATTAAATTTATGTTACATAATAAACTAGACCACTAATAATGCTTGTTGCATAGAATCACATGTAGTAATTGCTGGAACTTTTAAAGCACTAGGAAAGCTGTTCAATACGGAAAAATTGTCAAGAAAAATAAGATCCTTAATGCAATACCAATATTTATATAGAAATATGTTCGCATTATATTTTTACTATATATTGCCTACGATGGAACTTTTCTCATCAAAATAACAGTAATATGAGAATTTGTTGTTAGACTGGCTGAGAAAACAAGAGCTTTCTTCTCCTTTTTTTCTCCTCACTCAAAATATGATGATTCCTTTGAAATACATATAATGTGTACTATGTGCGTCATCATTTTGATTTTTCAGGTCTGCCTCTATAGTAGATATTCTATCTATGATTAAAGGTCAAATGTCAGAGTTATGAATTACTTCAAATTTTCTATGGCAGACATACATCACATTTTCTACAGAGCAGCTAATCATCATTGAAAATCTCACAAGTATAACAGAGTTATACTACCTACTAGTAGCTCTATATACATCAGTATTTTCCTAATGATGCAACCTGGAGAGTATAAAAATTTGTAATTCATAAATTAAATTCGACTAGTACTATTATTCTATAAGAGACTAGATGTTGATTCAAAGCTGAGTATAGCATGGATTTGTGTATTATGTATTCTAGTACAAGAACTGAATACACATTACATATCTCTCTCTCTCTCTCTTCCTCCTCTTTCTTCTTCTCTTCTCTTCATCTCTAGTCAAAATCACTCATTCAGTACATCTTTCATGTACCATCAATTTCACTTTTACACAATTCCTTCGTCCCATGTGCATAAGGAGTAAAAAAATACTAACGTGTGTGTAGCTCAAAATGTAGCTATGTTGAATGTAATATATGTAGTAGGTGTATTCCATTTCCATTTATTTCTTCTATATATATCTCCAAAAGTCTTCAAAAAAGCAGAGAAAAAAGAAGATAAAGCATATATATATAGAGAAAATGCTCCTCTTGAAAACTGGCTAAAGCTGCATTGAAAAGGAAGGAAAGAGGAATCTTGGAAGTCTCTACCGATAATATATGACACCAAGAAGCTACTTGAAATTCGTAACTACTATAACAGCCTTCCTATTGTATTCAATTCATACTCGTCTTAGACATATATATATATATATAAAGATACCTTTCATATATATAGATATATAGTTTTTATAACTCTACTTTGGTTTATTATGACTACATACTACTACTTCTACTGTGTAAAGGTAATAGTACTTATGCTACACATATATTGCACTATTTTTTTCTTATGACGCACAAAAAAGTTGAAGATGTGAGTCCGTACATATAATACTTACTTTCTCTTTCTACATTTTCAAAGATATACATATATAGAAAAACCTTTTATGAAATGCTGACAATTTGTGAGCTACATCCTAACAGTTTCCATTTAATACATCTTTCAACTACCTTTTTACATGTATGAAACATTGAATTGTGCTAGCTAAGTTTCTCCTTTTAGTGAAAGTGATGTAGTAGGAAACGGAAACAGTTGTAAATTCAAAAACACTTTATGCATATCTACATATAAAACTATATATATGACATTATATATTTTTAGACGAATACCCATTCATATATTAGATTTTAAGTATACCTTTAGAAATGTTTGAAATTGGACTCAACAATAAATATATTATTTTCTTTCCTAACTCTTGTTTACTTAGCAGCAAATTTACTTTCATTCATTGTATATTTCCTTATTTAGCTATGAATTCTTATAAAGGAATTGGCTCAATTGAAAGATATGATTCTAAAAATAAACCATATATATCGAATTGTATTGAGGTTGACTTCCTTCATGTGTCCTCTCTAAACTCATTTCCGACCTTTACTAACTTTGACTGTTTTGTCGACAAAAACTTTTTTCTTCGTCCAAAAACATGCCAAAAACAGAGAGAAAGAGACAGATAGAGAGAGAAAGAGCTATGCAAAAGTAGTCTTCTAACTGAAATTCAATTTAAGATCAAAGTAAGACTCAAACTGTCATCTTGTCTCTCTTGTGTTTCTCAACAAGTTATATATATATTATATTCGAGATTCTACAATGTACTTCCTTAGTTCCAAGAGATGCAAATAAGTGAATCAAGTACTACTACACAAACATTGTCAAGAAGGATAACTACTTACATAATATTATCTTTCAGTCACATACTACATACATGTCAACTCAAACTAAAGTAGTGTAGGTGGTACTGTATATATGACTCTAGAAGAATATATTGTAGAGTGTTAACATTGTCATGAAAAACTTGATTTACTGAGACTACAAAATTTATACTTAAAAAATGTTTCACTCACTCTGAAATTTATAAAGGAAAAAATAATTCAATAATAACATTGACTTTTATAAACACGTATGATCAAGAAGCAAAAAATAATAGCTTGAAGCATATGACACATATTTTATAATCATTTGTCAATTTATAGCTACATAATTAAACTACTATTGTAATTGTTGTTATTTTATATCTATAACACATAAAATACAACATACTGCACCAACAATGTCACCTTTTCGAAGCTTTTGATAGTATTAAAAATTCTTTTAAGGACATTTCAATGCACTATGTAATCTCTTGTCATCTTACTAATTAGTGAGATTTCTTAGCAAAGTTTTAATAATATATATAGGAATTTGTAATCAGGAAAGAAACTTCAAAACTCTATGATAATCCGCTTATAAAAGTAACTAGCTTATTAGTACCTTATTATTTGTAAAGTCTTATCCTTTTCTAAATCTTTTCCTTTCTGCGCATATGTTTCTTTGCAACATAAACGAATATAAAATAGAAATCTTATATAACAAATCAAATCATACTTGAGTAACCAATAATATATTTTAGTGACTAGTACTTGAAATTGACCAATTGCTTGTTTCTAAAATGAGGCAGTCATAAGAGAAAATTTATTACGCAATTTTAATATGCCAAAGAGAAGATGCTATTTTGACAAACATGCACAAGTACTTAAGTAATATTAGCAATTTCCATAATACATTTTACTGCCTCCACAATACAAAATATTCATGTGAGTGAATAATGTACATATTCTCTGTCTCATAGTTGTGTTTATAGCTATATGAAAAAGGTTTATGTATATATTTTTGTGATACTCTAAAAAGTTGTTTTCTAGTATTTCTTCTTTCTTATATCTGTATCTCTCTCTCATAATATATATTTCATTTTACATTATTTTCTTGACTTCCTACTCATAGAAGATGAAGCCGGTTCCCTAAAGATGAACAAATGTGTGCACTTTATTTCAACTACTTATACTCTTCTAAATCTTTACATATTTCAATATTGTAAAAGGGCTATATTTAGAAACAAATTTATTTTGCATGTAAAAAGGCCATTCCGACATCTTCTTATCTTCTTACATTTTACATAGGCCGTATTCTTGTATTATGACAACAATTGTCTACTGAGAATGAGAACAGTATATCTAAGAATATGTGATTTACATTTATTGTATGATATGCAACTCTTATTTTTACTCTTGTCAATGTGCACTACTTTAACTTTTAGTGGCATCATCATAATCTCATTTTTGGAGATACTACGTACCTTGAGCTTTTAGAAACTTAGATTCATCACATAGATTTAGATAGATTTACATTGCATTGGGTAATATAAGTCACTGACAAGAAATATGCTTGAGTTTACAAATGTGTAATCGTAATATAGGTATAATAAACTTGGAAGGCAGAGTCAAGGAGAAAGTAGAGAGAGAAAGCAACTTTCCTTTTAGTCTTTCTTCTTTATGTAGTTCAACTTATTCTGGAATTCTGATATTACTTACTACGTATAATGTGTGTAATGTAGAGTAGAGTACAAGCAATAACTAATATATCTCTTCATGGTTTTATATACTCTTTTCATATATATAATATTCTCTTCTACTATGTAGTACACATATGTATGTAGAGTTTTCAGATGCAGGAGTGAGACCTTTTCTCTACAGAATTTTGAATAGAAGCCACAATACTTAGATTTATACAACATATATATATATATACAGAAAAAGAGAGAGATATGTAGTAGTGAACTGTACACATATGCCACAAGACAGAGTAGAAAATAATTTAGTGTTGGAATACATGGGACGTAAAAGGCATATGTACAAAAAGAAGAAGATGGTAACAAAATGCTCTCGGAAATACAACTCTTCATAAATATAATAGTGCATCAGTTGTTCGTGGCTTTGGCTACTTTTTGACTTTATATAAAACAGTCCAGGGTGTATTAGATATGTACATAGTAGCAAGGTTTTGGTAAAATAAGGCCTTGAGAGAAGAAAATTGTTTGGTGATCTGGAGCCTGTATAAACATCTACCTACCACAACTTATTCCTTTTCTGTTCCTACTTTTTACTACCTTCTCTCTTCTAGACTTCTTTCTACTCTTGTGTACATTATATAACGTAGCCACAAAGATTTTCTTGTGTACATTTATCCCTCATTTAATAATACTACAACACTATTACCCACTATGAAAACAAAAACATAACTTGCATACAGAGTATGTATATGTAAAAAAGAAGGCTTTGTCACAAGTTTCAAAATATTTTTCTATGGGTGTACAAGCTCGTTGAGTAATAACATGTCATTAACAACGTTTACTATGTATTGTAGAAGTAAGGTCTTTAATAGCTTGCTTTTGATTTAATTAACGGTAAAGTACTGTAGCACATTTTTCAACAATAATTTTGAATAATAATATAAATTTAGAATTTAGATTAAGACATAAAACATTTAATAAATTGAGGCTTTGAGAGATTCAAAAATCATAGAAAAAATGTATAACATATGGCGTAAGTTAGAAGTAGGTTAGAAATAAATGTCAATATTGTAGGATTAGATTAATACCGTAGGCCTTGTATGTAGCTATTATAATAATTATTATATTTTGCTACTAAGTACTATTGAACAATTGCAAAATTCTTTAAAACACAAACGACGATAAGTCTTTCTATATGTGGTTCGCCCTAAATGCATAATACAGAAATTCCGAAGACAAATGCAATAATTGTTAATTGGACATAACAAATATGTACTAAATCTAAAAACATATACTTATAAACAAACTTGTAATTTTTGTAATACTGTATATCTGAAACTGTAACTTCTACAACTTAAATTAATATACAACGTAAAATTAGCAGATAATAGTAATTCTTTTCATACAATCGCGTCGTTTATGGTAACATAATTACTATTAGTAGCTTTATATATTTACATTGATATTGACGTGAATCGTCATTATGTACTTATATAATAATCACCTTGTTTTGTGCGAGACTATATGATCATGTAGATTTTAGAAACTATTTAACAATAAATATCATCATAGTTTATCTTTGGTTTGCATTTTATGAGGAGAGGCTCATATTTCACAGGATGTTTTAGTAGCATTTATATTCAAAAGATTCATAAAAATATATATTCTTTTACAATAGTTGACTCTCTTCTCTATAACTCGCAAAATTATGAGAGTTAGAAAAAGAAATTCTAGATCTATATTTTTCTGAATCTTTTTAGTATAAAACTATTAAAATATCGGGTTATATATACCTCTCCTTTTTAGCAGTAATATATATAATTTAGTTTATAAATCAATAACAGAGTCTTCTACCACAGATAGTGAGCCAGGATTTGAAGGCATAATTGATGAAGTGGCTCCTGTCTTGTTAGACTGTTGTTGAGCAGCCCATCTAACTTGTTGATCTTGAAGAATTTTCTTTCCAAATTCTTCATGTATAGAACCAAATGGTCGTTTTGGTATTCTTTGGCTTCGTACATATTTAGCTCGAGGTGGTGGTGTTGGAACACCACTGGTACTGTAATTACGTGATGAGCCTGAGCCTACATTACCTTCTGAATCTTGAATATTATTTGATGTAGAAATATTTGATGAACCTAAAACAAACAATATAATATGATGTTTATCAAGTTTCAAGTTATTGAATATGACATTAATTTCAATATATATTTCATACCTTCACCACCTCCACCTGCTTCAATTCTACAAAGTTCATCGAGCTGCCTTTGTAATTCAACTGCCATCAATTTAACATAATCATATGTTCCACAAGCTAAAGCTTTCATCCACAATTCCATTGATTGTTGACCATCAGCACTTAAAACATACTCTCTTGATGGAAATACTATTTTGAAACAATAGTGTTGATCCATTTCAGTTTCTCCCAGTTCAATTCGACTACCTTCTAAAATTATTACTCCAGCTGGTTCACGATCATTCTTTTTCTCAAAATAAAATAACAAGTTTCCTTTCAAAACAAACCAGCGTTTTGAAAAACCCTTGTTTCCATCTCCTTTTTTCATTAAAAATCCTTCTCTATCAATTTGTGTTCCTGAAGTTGCGAAGGCTGCTAAATTTTTTTCATTAATTTTCATGATTGATTATTACTCTTTATACTTGCTATTTCCAAATACTTCAAAATATCTTATCCAAATTATGAGTGTCTTATGTCAGTCTTAATATGTAATCCCATCTAATCTGAATAAATATAAAAAGACAAACTCAAATAGTTAAATTGATTTCTAAACACTGTATAATACAATTTGCTTTTTACTTACAAATTTTGTACATATCAAGTGAAGACATTAACTACTGTATAATAATTCTTAGTTCCATAGACTTCCAACAATCAGTCACTCTGAGCACCAGCACTAATTGACTTGATTGTAAATTAAGGTATAAATTAAAGTGGATACATTGACAAATTTTTGTGTTTACATGTTGATTTGTTTTGTATTTGTCTCTTCTTCACTACTTTATTTTCATCAGACTTTGCAAAATTAATAATTTAACGATAGTTTAACTAGTTTAACAAAATACAGATTTGCAAGTGAAACCAACTTTGAACTTGTAATTAGTGAGATTTGACAATCCTAAGTTTCGTTAATAAATTGTATTATGCTTTTTAAATATAGAGGAACAAAAAAGGTTTTTCACTATTTGAATTGAATACAAAGTCACATGATCACAGCATGGCATCTTCGGCGCATTTAGTTGGTGGAGATATGTTCTTTTGTTTGTTTGTCATTTTGTCTAAAACACTTTGAACTAATCAACATTAAAGAATTGTCAAAAAGTAAATATGTCGACGTCTCCTGATATTACGGCCGAAAGGCCAACAACAAGATCATTAAGATCATCTAACCAACAACAACAGCAGCAACAAGCAACGGCAGACGTAGTAAGTTTTATATTAAGAAAATCATTCGTCATCAATTTTTGTTCATGTTGTTTCATACTTACTTGCAATGCACAAAAATCATTCACAAATAATTATGTATATTTTCCTTTATTTATTATCAGAGCACACCATCAGTTACAAATGAAGGCAGAAATACTAGAAATGCTGCAAATAAAAATGCAGCTAGTGCGGCTAATAATACAAATGCCACTACTACTGAAGACTCTGCTCCTACTACAACTGCTGCTAGTGAAGTCGCCAATGCTATGAATGAACCATACGGAGAAATGCATCGTTTAATTCTTCAAGGAATTATGTCAGCTGGATTTTTAGACTATAAAGGAGTCAAAAAGTTATTCATTGGAGCTTGTCAAGCTTTAAAACGTAAATAATATACCAAAAATATATTATTACTGTATTTACTGTATTTTAATAATTTGAGAAACTTTATTTTTTTGTTGTAGGTGCTAAAAGCTTCAATAGACTTTATGTACAAAAGATTGTAAAAGATATTAAAGAAAAGATTAAACCATTTGATATGGCTATACGTAGTGCTAATTGTGAACTCTCTGGAAATAAGTATTACATCTTCTTGGTGACAGTTGAAAGACCAATAATGAAGTATGTTTTATTTATTATATATGTAGAAACTGATTCAGCTAGGTTGATTAATGTTTTTTTTTTTTTGCTTCTGATTTTGTAGAATGCAAATGTACTTTTCAAAGTTTGAATTGGAAATGTTACAAAAATCTATGGATATCATTTTAAGAAAATATAGTAATTTTGCTATGCCGTTGACGGAATTAATAAATCTTGGTCGTGATATTGATCCAAGAGTTTCACTTGCAGTTGCTGAAGAGTGTGTTGAAAAATTTCTTGGTATGCAGTACTACGCCAAATACATGACAAATGTAAGAGATTTTTTTTTATAATTTACTTTGAAACATTAAAAGAAGAGTATTTACTAATGATCTTTTATTTAATAGAGCAAGGATTATGATGTAACACTTGGAATTAGAACTGTCTGTGAATTGGAACCAATATTACGAGAAATGTACTCGGACGTGATGAGAACTTGCCTTTTGTGTAGAATGCTTCTGTTACATGTGAGTTTCATTTATATATATACTTCTGTACAACTATGTATCCATACATAACCTAAAGTTATTATTATTCTTATTATTTCAATTTTAAACAGGGCTACCGATGTTCGAGATGTTTAACTTTGATTCATAAACCATGCTATAATAGATATGTTTCAAGTTGTAAAGAATGCCCAACTTGCAAAGGATATTGGGGAGAAGAAAAAGATATGCTAAGAAGAACTCGAGGAGATGATCAACCTGTAATCAACAGTCAACAAGGTACAGGAGATTCAAGAAATGAAGAATATGATGGAATGGATGCTGATAATAATGAACAAAATGAACCACATTATCCAATGTTTATTGAGGAAGATATGCCTTTATCACCAATGATACCTCCAACACCTGGAAGAAGTTTAGAGTTGGATGAAGATCAAGATAATGATGATGATGATAATAACAATTTTACCAACAATAATAGTAGTAGTAGTATTAATAATACTTCAAGTAGCAATCGTTTGACAAGAAGTAGAACTCGTAACTCAAATCGTCAAATGCCAGAAGAAGTGGAACTTGGAATGGATATGGATATTGATATGTTGGCTGAAGATCTAAATGAACCACCTGGTAGTGTTTTATTTGCAAGTCCACCAGATGAACCACTAGCATTAGAAGAGCCAGCTCCTACACCACGCAGTCATGGAGAATATACTGGAAGGCTTCGACGAAGAGCTGTTTTGAGATTGTCATCATCTGAAGAAGAAAACTGACATTTCATGTAAATTAATTATAACAAGAGTCTCTTAATGATGATACTATCAGTAAGTTTAATTAAAATTTCGTTTTTACTCTTTATACATATATAAAATAGAATTATTGTATCTATCGATATATCTTAATAATTGTTAAAATTTTACAACAGATAATTTATAGCTACTTTTTTCATTATATGTATATATAAGTATATAAGTAATAATATTATATACACAATTCATTAAGTGTTCATAAATATATAATAAAGTTCCATGCAAAAGTACAAGATGCATACTCCTCCGGTAAAAATCTTAGCATCACGCTACCACATCATGCATCATATTTTATATATATATATATATAGCTGGAATCTTCTTTTTATCATATCTACCTTGCACCCCTTGTTGTTATACATATATCTATTTTTTATGAGAGGGATGGAACATATCAAGGTGGCTTAAATATTACTGGTAGTTTTTAAAATGCACATGTAGTTGTACCGGAAAAATTGTGGCTGGAGAAAATTTTATAATTATTGGTGGTAGTCCTCTTGTATAATTTACCAAGTGACCTCTGGAAAAGAATTGTTATCATACTCAGGTAAGAAATTTGCATAGTACAGTTGATAATACTAACTATAATACATAGCAAAAAATCTCATCTCACAATTTGTAGCGTCTTTATTATAACGAGCTATAGTAGTCGTATAGAAAAATTAGTTTATATACATATATTGTATATATTTAAATTAGCACATGATGTATAATGTCTTTGTATTAAATGTTCATCCTTGTTAGTCTCAATCTTCATTCAAAGTATAGATGATAACAAATTTCTTTGCTACTTTTTGCTATTTGACAGTTCATGGTCATATTAGCAAAGAGCAAGACCTAATCTTCTGTTTCTCTGTTTCTCATTTAGTTCGCTTCTTGAGAGTTCTTTAAGAGAGATTTTGCTTTAATTGTTTATTTTGTTTTTATTTCAACAGAATACAGTGAGAAAAGTGACAGTGGTTTGGTTGTAGTACTAGTAGTAGTAGTTAAGCTAATAATTAGCAAAAATGAAGTCTTTACTTCTTTTTCCAACATTGTTTCTTGTAACAACTCTATACGTGTCAACTTGCTGTGCTCATCGACATCAACATTCAAATCAACGTGGAGATAATCCAGTACCACCTCATATTCATGGAAAGTTTGCTTATGTGACATGGTCAGAGGACAAAGGATATGATATCAAAGTAATAATACTATTTGTAGACTGTCTTGTAATGCCCCTTGAAGCTAATAATATGTATTTCTTCCTTTTTAGATCTTTGCTTCTCATTTGACAAGTCCAAGTCCAAATCTCGATTGGGTAGCTAAGGCTAGATATCAAAATTTTGTTAACAAAACAGGGTACATTAAATATAATATTTTTAACTCGAATTTTTTTATGATGACTTGTAAGATAACAGGAAATACATATGTCAGCAAATTTTATTTATGCAAGCTCTCATTTTTTGTCTTTTTGCATAGATGGGGATTTGTTGAAGTCGAGTCCAAAGATACATTCCCAGATGAAATGCAAGGTCAGTTTTAGTAATTTGTAAATGAATTTTCTTTGACTAATAATTTTGCATGTATACATATATTGTGCTATTTTGTAAATCATAGCATATGCTGCTGGAATGGCTGAGGGCTATTTAACTAGAGACCTTATAGTATACTTTTGGCAAAATTTAATTGAGGTTAGTTTATATTCACTCATATATTCATGTAGATTACTAATACTAATGTATGAAATACTAAATGTATGTGTATGTTCTTTGTATGACATAAACCAGCATCACTGTGATAGTAAACCTCAACTTTGCAAATACATTGACAAATATGTAAAGCAAAACACTGACTGGGCACTGAAATCAGCAAATACTTACAAAAATAGTACACCATATTGGTATCAAGCAAATTTGATGCTACAACAGTTTGATGGATTGAAATTTGGATTTAGAAAAGCAATGAATGGTTCTAAACTTCATGTTGACATTCCAGATCAAGATTTTATGTAAGATGATCTATCTCTATAATAATATTTTGTCTATATACATACAACTAGAGAATATTTTTTGTTATATAATTTAGATGGATGAATATTATGGGTGATATTTATGATTTGGAATCGGCATTAAATCCACATCATAAGAAATATTTGATGAAAGATGGTCATTGTTCTGCATTAATTAAACTAATTGGTCAAAAGGATATTTATGCTTCACATGTTACATGGTGGAAGTAAGGAAAAAATTACAATAATTTAAAGTTACATTTACCTTTTATAAAATTGTTTTTAGATATCAGAGTATGCTTCGACTAATTAAGAGATACAATTTACGTTACAAGACATCTGCGACATCAAATGAAACTGTACCTGGTGCCAGTATTTCCTTCTCTTCTTATCCAGGAATGGTCCATTCTAATGATGATTTTTACCTTCTTTCATCAGGACTTGTAGTTACAGAGACTACACTAGTAAATTACAACAATGATTTATGGAGTAAAGTCAAATCAACAAATTCGGTATATACATTTTAACCCATTTGTGTGTATGATTTTTATACAACAGGATATATAATATTTTCAATTTTTCTTGTAGTTATTTACTGGAATACGAGCAATGATATCAAATAGATTGGCTTCAAGTGGAAGAACATGGTCAAAATTCTTTTCACAGTACAATAGTGGAACTTATAATAATCAATGGATGATCTTAGATTATAATATGTTTGAGCCTGAGAAAGAATTATCCAATCATGATATTTTATGGATTGTTGAACAGCTCCCAGGTCAGTTAGAGATTATTTGAATATTCAGTCAAGATATGACAATTTATTTATTACAATTACATATATGTACATATATAGGAATGATTGTTGCAAAGGATATGACTCCAGTTCTAAAGAGCCAAGGATATTGGGCTTCATATAATTCTCCTTATTTTAATGAAATTTTTCAAGCATCAGCAACTCCTAAGATGGTAGCAAAATTTGGTGATTATTATAGCTATCAAAATGCTCCAAGAGCTAAAATCTTTGCAAGAGATCAAGTTAAAGTAGATGATTTGGAAAGTATGATGACTCTTATGAGATACAATGATTATCAACATGATGAATTTGCTCGTTGTAATTGCACACCTCCATATAGTGCTATAAATGGTATTTCTTCAAGAAGTGACTTAAATCCAGCTGATGGAGTATATCCATTCCCAGCACTTGGTAAATAAATCTAATATATCCAAAACTAATTTATATACTGATTATTATTAATAAATGCATTGATTATATTTAAATGTTATGTAGGACATCGTACAAGTGGAGCTACTGATATGTATGTACATAATTGACCATGTATATTAAATATTATTAAGTATTGAGTAATACTCATCATTATATTTTTTATATTATGATATATAGGAAATTAACCAACTTGGATATGTCATTGCTTCAACAATTTATTGCAATCGCTGGACCTACTTATAATGATAATATTCCATCATTTGCATGGTCAACGTCTGATTTTAATGATTTGCCACATAATGGAATTCCAGATAAATTTGAGTTTGAGCCACTCATTCATCAGTGGAAGTGGATCTAAAAATATTAAAAACTGAAATATATCACTGGAAAAATACTTTTACATTCAATAATTTCCAAAAACAAGTTACAAACATATATGCTCTCTTCTTTTCTTCAGCTCTCTGGCTATCATATTAGTTTTCTTGCTTATTATGTCATGTCATTCACTGTTATAAAATTAAGACTGCATGTTACATATTATATTATATATCTGAATGTTAAAGATGAAACTTATTTACTGAATAAATTTATTATCCGTTTCAAGATTTAAACTCTGTATTGCATCTGTGCTAATATTTTTTTTTATTTATTTTGAAGTCAATCACATATATTTTTACAATATATTAATATCAATAATGGTAACATTTGAGACAGAGAGCTTTTTAATAATTAATAACTTTGTCGTTTAATCCAGTAACAGTTTTGTTTAATTCACAAAAATCTCTAGATATATATAACATACTTAACTATAACTATTTATTATACAGTACTATTACATATTTATTTAAGTTTATAATTAATTCACGGTGAACATAATCAGAAATTCTGATACACAAAAGTGATTTACAAAAATCAAAATCAATGCTGTAATTACAACTTTTTTTACTATATAAAATTATATAAATATTTCATTAACTTAAACTAAGTAATTAAAATACATTTTTGAACATTTTCATATATTACACAACATAATAATTTGTACAAAATAATAGGAGAAAAAATCATTTTTATATATCTTTGCTGCATATATACTAGGTTTAGTTGAATTATTTAACTAGAATACATGTAATATATTAGTGCATGATTTTTACACGCAATATATGATGAAATGACTAAAAATTTTTGACAGTGTATAGGAATTTTGTCTAATTTCTACATGATATTTTAAGTAGTAAATATGTGTTGGTACTAATGCACCTCTTGTCAACTGTTGTGAATATATTTATACATATATAATAATGTAAATATTTTTAATCTAAATTGAGAAAAACTTTTGAGCTTCTAAATTGACTTTTGTAAGAATATTAAATTTGAGAGAATTAACTTAATATATATAATTAAATTTGAACTAGTGATTAATTTTTTAGTACGGAAGTGCATCACGAAGATAAGCTTGTTTTTTATATCCATACTTGACGCACTTTCCCCACCAGCTCTGCTTCACACACGTCTTCTCTGGTTTGAGAACAAAACATTTTGTTTGGACAATATTGAAAAATAATTTCCCAACAAAATTGGATGAACCTGTATTAGTTTGCTTTAAGCACGATCGAAATCTGTATATGAAGAGTGAATCAAATTTAAATTAGCATAAATATCTTACATGATATTCTCATTTCATTATATCCTTAATAAACCACACACTGAGTTTTACATTTAATACAATTATAAAGCACATGAGTCTCAAAATGTAGTCATAAGCGTGAAGCATAGAAAAAAGTCAAAAAAGTTACTATTTATATGATATTGGCTACTACGCAATATCTATTGATCCTTTTGTACTTTACTACATATGCGTCACCTCTTATACCACCAATTAAAGAGCCAATCAAAAGAACAATGTAATTTGGTATCCCAATCAATAAAGTCTATCAAGTGACAAATGAAATATATCTTTTATATTGGAATGTAGCAATACAGTAACTATGTACAAAAGTCTTTTTTCTTCTTGATTCTTCTTCTCCTTTTTCTTCTACGATGTACACAAAAGTTGACAAAGTCTTAGGGGCAAGCCAAAAACTTTGAAAATGTGACCAATTGGTTGAGTCATTCTCAAGGCAGCTTAAGAATCTCTATAACTTTTGACATGTTCCTGAGCAATAATTGGATTTCTTTCTTTCTCCTTCACAATGATTCTTCTTCTTTTTTTAACTCTTGTATCTTACTACGTCTTGTTGATGATGGCCTTGATACAACGCAGCATCAGTTGTGTGTGAACATTGTTTTACAATCTATACATGTACATAGCTTGGAAAAAAACTTTGGAAACTTTTCTAGCAGAAAGTTGACCATTATAGTTTTCTATGAACTACAGAAACGACGCACTTTTCAAGAGTACACAATACTGAACAGAATTTGCTCTCAAGTGGAAGAAAGCAAGCATGTTTTCAAAGCTTCAAATGTTTTGTAGAATTATCCTTTTTTATTTTCCACACGCATATATCGAGTTTTGTACACACATACACGTATACTTTGTACAACTGTAAACAAAGTCTCTCATTTTCACAAAAAAAGAAAGAAAATATAGTAGAAAAGTAAGAAAAGGGACTGACACACGCGCTGTTCAAAATCCATACAATTAGTGAACGATTGTTCAGCACAAAAAAAGGAAAGCGAAAAAATCACGAATATAATCGACCCTTGAGTTTATATGCTCTATTTGTAACCATCATTTACTCAAATATATTGAGAGAAAAAAGGGGAAAGAAAGCTAAATAGATTAGTTATACTTTTTTTTGTAATGAACCAACATCACTCATTTTCATTCACACTTGATTTATTCTATTTGCTCTTTTCTTCTTCACCAACCAACTGCTATAGATATAATCTCCTTTTTGACTTTTCAACTATTTTGCTAGTGTGGTAAAAGCTTAATTTGATATGTACTTTGTTGTTAGCTTTGTACAATATGTTACAACTCTATCCTACATAACTATAGAGCAACGGCTAATGACTGCAATCATAGTCTTGGGATTATCTCTATTCATAAACTCATTCAAGTGACTCTCTCTCTCTTTCTGACTTCCCTTTCCACCGTCAACACAACCCTCATGACAATTTCCGGAAGAGGAAAAAAAAGCAGCAAAAGTTTTACTACCATCGAAAATCATCATGATGGTAGAGAAAGAGAGAATGATGAAGAAGTTGATGGTATTACGCACAGCACATTAGATTCATTACACAAAACTACTATAAAACTATATATATAAGTATACTTATGTAACACCACAACAGAAATTTTCCCCTAGAACACACTTCTAATTCTACTATAGCATTATCATTAAGCGTACTTATAAGAATGTGTAACGAAAAAAAGATTTGGTTGGTGGTAAAGTTCTCTTATTCTCACAGTATCCCTTCATCTCCGTTAGCTCAATTGAATTCCTCTGGAGATTGGAATGAAAATCAGAAGAGATAAATAACTCTAGCTTTCAACCACATACATAGATAATATATACTACTACTACTACACATACTCAGATTTGTAGTAGGTATAGAGAAAAGTTGAAGAAGAATCGATGGATTTGGAAACTTTGTGGTAATAATGCCCTTTTCTCTCCTGTGTCCTTTTCCTTTCCCATTATTCTCATGCTCTCTACTTCAAACAAAGTTTATCTTGCACCTTTTCAGAAAGGAAAATATGTGTTTTCATATCTGTTGTATGTTTTACGTTATATATATAAGATTTTCACTGATGCTATAAAAAATTAAGTTAAAAATACACAATCTTATAAATCAAAAACAAATCAAGCAAAGCTTCGTACAAAATAAAGACATCAGACTATAAACTATATTATTAGTCATTATGAGAAAATATCATGAATGTATATATATATACCTTTCATCACAGGCGCAGTGATTGATTGTATACATACGCCAGTTGAAAAGTTGATATTTCTCTTCAAATGCTTCAATATAGAATGGACATCTGACATCATGAGTACGACAGCAAAGGTCAGCACCAGTGAATCCGCCAAGTTGATAAGCACCATCAACAGGAATTGAACCACGACCACACCAACGAGTTCCAGGTAGAATGGATCTCTTTGATCGCTTTTTACTACACAAGACATTTTTTAATCTCTCATGTACAACTTCAATTTCACCAATACTTATAAATACTATACATATATAAGTTAACTTATCATTTCACATTATTGTAATATACATATTTGCCAATATAGCTTTCTCCTTAGCTATTGTTTATACACGGACGGATTTGAGACTCTCGTCTAAAAATTAATTTAAGAAATGCGTCTTCTTGTAGCCTTTAGGAATTCAATATTTGTATATAGTTTGAGAAATGTTTCAATCTGTTGTGATTTTGTGACCATGGCCAAATTAATTTAATTTAGTGTCAACTATTATATTAGCTAATAGCTATTATAGCATGCAGTTCAAAAAGCAGCATTCAACGTTAGCACAGATAACAGATTTTATAAATGCTAGGAAGATGCTAGTTTTTTTAACTCAAATAAATAAATACAATTACGATAATGAGTATCACAACAAGTTATAAGTTTGAAGCTATAACCATGCATATTTACACATATGTTACTCAATGATGATGATGTAATTAAATGGTATAAACTCAGTGCTGTGTTAATGTATAAAAAAGAAAGTATGAAAATTTTAAAAAAAAAAATAATGTTAAAATTTGACCTTTCGTCACAGGCACAATGGCTTAGAGTATTCATTCTATGATTGAACATTCCAAATTTTGAAGTTAGGGCAGTGATCACAAAAGGACATCGATCATGTTGCCTGCAACAATGATCAGTGCGAAAATGGGCTCCGATTGCTGTCTCATTTAAGTTTCCTTTTCCACACCAAAAAGTTCCGGGCATAATTCCCATACCGATAACTTCTATTTCTCTTCGAACACGTCTGCTGATAATATTTAAAAAAGGATTTGAATTTGAGGTCAAGGTAAAAAAATGAAGATTTAATATTCCGTTTTCCTAATAACAAAGTCGAAAGTCTCAAAATTGCAACAACAAATATGACGAGCTTAAACTTCATCATAATATTATTTCACTAATGTAGTAGTAGCAAAGTTCAATTTTACTACACATTATAGGATGTATGTTATCTTATTCTACTAATTTACTTGGAAATTTGTTTCTTTGCGATAACCTTTGAGTCATTTTTTATTCTCTGCTTCGTTCTTACTATATTAGATTTAGCATTTATTAACTATGTTACATTTACTATAATAAAATGTTAAATTGATAGCAAAAAAATCAGAACTCAATTAGTAACTATCACAGTAGTATTATACATTTAAAATATTAATTCAAAGTCTAGACATTTCTCTCATCTAATTACTATGTATACTGAGGACTAATTTTAAACATTTTTACTAACCTGGTAGATTTAGATTGATTCTCATTTGCAATATCAATAATTTGTTTCATTTTGCGATGAAGACGTCGACATCTTCTTTTTTGTGAAATAATATCAAATGATTTCTTGAGATCGTCTGTAATTTCATCTGGTCGTAAAAGTCGAACTGTAACATTATGAAATTCTTCATATCTGTATATTACAACAAAAAGTATACTATATTAAACTCTACATATTTACATTTAGTGCATGAATTTCTAACTAAAATTTACCCTTGATCAAAATTTGTAGTTATTTCAGTATCACGCTGCATATCAATATTATCGTCTGTTCCTTCTTGAAATAAGAGATCATCATCATATGACAAATGTTTGTTGGCGTCAGTAATATTATGATCATCAGTATCATGCTGACTCATTTTAGATTTAGTCTGTAGTGGAACATCAAGTGTAGAGAGACCAGCTTTAATAAGATCTTGTTGAAAACGTTGTCTGAACTGATCTGCAACTTCCAAGTCATTTAGTATTTCACACTCTATCATTCTGTATTTTTTGTTACTGTCTCGCCCACTGGTTTTGTAAATTAATTGAAGTAAATGAGGTCCAGAAGCTACTTGACGCAGTAGCAAACCAGTTCTGCAAATATATACAAAAATACTACATATAAAAGAAGGAGCATGTCATATATAATATACATACTAAAAGATAGGGCTCAACATTGTACTTATTGTACAATGACATTATAATACTTTCATCTATACACATCTTTCTATCTACTGAAGACAGAAACAACAATGATCCGTTCATTTTTCACACTTGATCTGTCTCTATAAAGATAATTTGCGAATACAAACTGTAACGCCAATATAGTATTATAGTTTTTAAAATCCTAAGCTGACTTTCATAAAACTATGTAATCTATATCTAAATGCGTTGACTAACTGCCCACTACACTACATGCGTAGCGACCAAAAATGTATTTTAATGCATAATTATGTCAATCATTGTAATAGGAAATATCAATGTAATAAAAAGTTGACTCTGTCTGACACTCTGAAATGTTTAGATTCTGACAGAAAAGGACTTGTCATAAAGTTCTACCCCACGTGTATTTAAAGGCACATGCTGATACGATGACGTGAGAGAGAGAGAAACAAAAAATATAATAAAAAGGAACCTGTGGTTAATAATATTTTATGATCATAATTGTACACGAGAGAGAGAGAGGAAAAGAAACATATCATCCAATGATGATGCAGGTAGTAAGAATAGATAGTGGTGGCGTGAGTCTTTTTTTTTACGTACAACAGACTCATTCAGCTTAGTCAGTCACTGAGTCAAAATAAAATATACATAAAGTTGTAATATAAGGCTATATTGTCTTCCTTTCCTATCTTTCAAATGAAATGGAATGTACATATTAAATTATATAGTTCCTGGATTTTTTTTTGCTTGAGCATTGAAACTGCTTAGCCATCGACTTTTTAAATAGTTTTCTGGAAGTATTAGAATCTTGTCTATATACACATATACATATAACACTTTTTCAGGCACAATGTATATAGTGAGTAGGTTATGATTATTTGATTCATGAGAGGATGAACTTGTAAGTCATTAGACGACTTACATATAAAGTGTATAGTGTGAGTATATACATAAATTTACATATCAACAAATATCAACAATGTGTGAGAGAGATCATAGAGTGAGTGTGAACATGAGACAATGTGAGTGCGCACTAAAGAATAGTCTTATACATAATAGTAAATTGTACAATTGTAGAGTATTAAACTAATGCTTAGACATCCTTCCAACATCGTATGATGCACATACAGTCAGCAGCAAAAATTTTTGGCATAACTGCATTTTTACTACTAATCTCTCTTGCTAACCAAAGTATCTGCAGCTAGAAACTGAAAAGGTTTCTATACTAATTACATATTGATAGAAGATACTAGAGATTTACGCACTCAAATCAAATATGAAAGTTATAATGGATATTATAATGATGTTGTATTATTTTATGTATAGAGTGGTCGAAAACTTTTGCTACTAACTGTAGTATGGTGTGTCTCACTACACAGCCAATGAAATTTGAACTCGAGGAGATTCCTCAACAATTGTAATTGTAATAGTAAAGGCATGTTGGGAAACTAGATTTGAACGTCTCATGCAATTTAAGCAAGGATAGTAACTTTTATACATGCAATCTCTGTTTATGTTTTCGTTCCACAGTCATGAACAAATGGATTGGACTCATATTCATTATATGTATATATGCATATAGTACTCATATGATGTATAGTCTTTTGATTGATTTGAATACTACATTCCAAAGTTTTAAAGAAGGAATTATTGAATCATATAACACGTGTTCTTGATGATAGTAGTGTAGACATTGCAAAAAATGAGAAAGTCTCCTATACATATCATGTCTTCTCTTCTGACATTTATAATTTTAATAAAGTTTCCCTTGTATATTTAAGCTATAATATTAATTTTAATTGAACTAACCTCTGCTTGCTAAATATATGTAAAATTATTTATGTCTTCAATGTAATCTTGTTTGATTATTATTATAGATCACTATACATAAGTAGCCTTGTTTCAAAAGAACATTCAAGAACACATATAAACAAACTACATAATATACTTTTGAGCTCTTGGATAATTTCATACACCATGACACAATATATGTACATATACACCGACAGTTCTTCTAAAAATTTGCTTCCGGGTATTTCGTGCATTAAATTGCGCTAGTCCATTTAATGTAAATGAACAACATTATTGTATGAAACGCAAAGTGTATGTCAAATAATAGTAAAGATATGTAAGTGTAGCATTCATAAAATTCTTTATACACGTGCTTGAAATCAGTCAATAACTTTTAGTCTAGGGATATAAACTTTGCACTGCGTTTATTCTAAATTATTTTCTCTTGTATAAAAGCTAGAAAAAATACTGATGAAAAAACTCGGAAGTGTGAATCTACGGATGTTTCTCCAAGAGAAGATGAAAAGGACACATACATTAATTCTGCTACACTCTTATTGATACACTTTTTCATATGAAGCATATGATATATATATTGATAAGTGAAGTGAACTTACTTGTGTTCATTCTGCAATGTTGCTGCTTTTTCTTCACTTACAGAAGCTTCATGAATGATTACGTCTCCAAACCTTATTCGAGTCTCATGTTCACCATCTGCAAGCTCAGTCGTTGCAATATAGTTCACTTCTTCTACTGCCTCAGCAGATTTGGTGAGGGTGACGAGCACATGTGGAGAGAGAATTATGCATAGCTCAACTACTGCAACCCACGACACTTTTTTGAACATAGTAAAATGTAAATTGTATGATTAGTAAAATGCCAACACTTCAGTAAAATAATATTCTCTCAACTTGTAGCAAGTTTAAAGGAAGGAAGAAAATTCAAATCACTCGTTGGAATTATGCTAAGAAGATTTTATTAAAAATGTGACTTGCTCCTTAATTGTCTTCGTATATGGGAAAATCAAAGATAGAACTGAAAATTGTAGTAGATATTTGTAGAAGGGCTTTTCTGCTGATGAGATGAGTTTACACTATACTGTAAACTACGAGAGTTTGGATATTTTTTAGAAGCTAGAGCGTGATGTTGTTCAATGTGCTCTCTCAAGACAGACCGGCTGCTAACTGTAGGCTTGTTCAATTGAGTAACCGGTATATATGTGTGTGCTTATGCCACATTTACTGATACTAATATATCTACAATTCTACATTACTACGACCCTTGTGCTGAGTTGCGTGTAAAATACATGCAATAGCTCTACACGGTATTCTCATATAATGTACGTTCCACATTGTTTCAAGAGATGAGATTCTCATACTTCTTCATTGCATTGCATTGATATTATACTTTCCTACCAAAGTAATCCATAGTTTCTTATCTTTACTACTTTTTGATGCAATTTCTCTAGAACGCTCATGCAAAACATCATTCCGCAAATTTGATCAATACAAGATAAGAAGTGTTTCCAATTGACTCAATTTCCGAATGAATACTATTTGACTCTCAAAATCGGTATCCAATGTTGATATTGATAGTGAGAAAGACCTTACATTTGACATCTTTATACTTCTGATGTATATTTCCTTTCTGACGTGCAAAATAAATGCTCATCTCAGCACTTGCGTATATTCAATAATATTGTGCTTACTGGCTATATGGAACACTCGCTGTAATATACTGGCCATTAAACTTAATTCATGGAAATTTCTTGTGATATACCCATCATTCGACTTGTAAGCGTCATATGAGAAGAAATGCATTATTTGCAAAAATGTGGTATGATATGCTTATCAGGAAATCAGACATACTTTACTAGTATGCAATTTTAAAAATAGGATTCTTATGTGAAATTTAATGAGAAAACTACGTAGATGTTCTTATGAAATCCTGACCATCTGAATAAAAATTAAACCAGAGTCATGATAGAATTTATGCAGTTTCAAAAACGTTGTTATATTTTTATTATTATATTGAATTATTATATCATATAGGCATTACACTCAATAGTATAAAATAAATCTAGTTTTTAATGAATGACCTTACCGACAGGTCAAGATTGGTTTTGGTTTTGTACCAATTTCGGTACGGATTTTCAACAGATATACTACTAACATTAATTTTAACTTTTTTCTCTTACATGTTTTATATATACAATTTTTTTGTTCCTAGTCTTATAATCATAAGTAAGTAAAAGCATACTGTAATCTGAGGGTTTTCAACTTGTACTGTGACACACAGGTAACTAACAACATTTTCATTGTCAGTGGAATTATTTTATATACTGAAAACTTACAGAGTGTAAGTGTTAGCAGCTGAATATATATGTACATTCACATAATATATATGTTGAGTCAATCACATAAGTTTTATAATATACAATGACTCAAAAAGTATTTACTACTAGTAAGTAAGTCTATGCTGTAGAAGTATAATTACAAGAGGCATTAGTAATTAGTAGTAATATAGTACAGAATCATAAAAGAATACAGCACAAAGTCATTTGGCCTAAAGAAATGTTCTTAATCTGAAACAGATTTCATAAATTCAATTTATACATGCACAAAATCTTTTATATAGTTCATATGCAATTCAGTTATACATTCAAATCAAGTGTAGTTGTCGTAATTCTGTTTTAATTTGTAAGAAGGTAAAGTTTAGCCAAATAATTAGATATAATATATATGTATAGTGTTACACTTTAATATTATGCACCCTCGAATTTTATCAAAAAAACTACATTCTATTGCTGCGTAGACAATCCCTGATACCGTTTTGCAATGTTTTTCATGAACATGTTAAATACTCTATCCGCTAATATAAGTAAGTACATATTATATTTTACTTTTTAGTTATACAAGAAGAAGACGTCAACATCATTTATTATTGTACACATTCAATGTATAGAGAGAATATGTTATCAAGCTACAAGGAGGTGATGTTAATATTTCGTAGCATACAAAATATATAGTAATGCACAATTCAAATAGAGATTAGAATATATGACGAAAGTTCATTTAACCTTCAAACATAAATGATGAAAAAGGATATAAAGTAAAACTTTTATAGTTAGCACCTATTAAACCTTTTTGAACTGCATAGATTTTCTTTTCCTTCCAAATCACTTTTTTTTCAAAAACTTACATTTTACAATTTATCCAACACTGATCATCACTTCTAGTTATTAATTATAACACCTTATAATCTTAATCCTATTTTTGCTCGTATAGCGTTACATCTAGCTCATGTCTCTATATTCATACAATATACGTGTCTCTATACTCATCGGGTTTAAAAATATTTTATAGGTGACTTTCGAATTTTTTGCGCAAGTAGCATAAGATATAATATATATATAGATAACGTGTAGTTAATTGTGAATATGTATTTAATTATAGTGTTACACAAAGTGGAGAAATTTTCCGTCGTACAATGTCAGGGTGTCTTTGATGTACAAGTAACCTACAGATGAGATAATTCAAAATAGAAATTTTCTCGGTAAAATGTTATTATCATATATACGTTCCTCATAATATTTGTTTCGTCTACTCATGAAGTATTAGCATGGTCTATAGTATTATACGAGCAATTAAGTAACTGCGACCTTCGGTCGCCAGGATTAATTAATTAATCAGTGACAAAGTAAATAAAATAAATCAAAAGTTTTGGATCCAAAGGAAAATTGTCGAAGTATAAATTTACCGCGCGACAAACCATGTGACGTAAGTGAAATAGAACAGCTCCAATTCTTCTGCTCTGACGTAGAGCATGCGCATTAAAAAATGTAATTCACAATCTCTTTAGTGCGGAAAATAGTAATATTAAAATATTACTCTATTGGTAGTCATTCCAATTAGAATTTGAGATTTATATTATACAATACATATTATTGTTCTCCTAGTATTACTAGGTTGGTAAGCAATAAATTGTGTGTGTTACTTTAAAATGAAAATTTTGATGAATGTAATACATTTAGAATTTAGATACCAAAATATCAAATGAAACAGTGGTGTAGAGTGATTGATGCGTAGAGAGGACAACATTGCTAAATGACTAAATGTAGCATATATATGGAATTTTGGTTTCATTTAACCTTCATTTTTGTTCCGTATTTCTGAAACGTGATTACACTAATCAACATGGTTTTAAAACTTGTAAACATTCACGACATTCTTCTTCTCCACTTGTTAGAATATATTGTATAGTATAACAACGTCTACTCTATATATTACATTATGTGTGTTACATTGCGTTAACTTTTTTCTTAGGTTGTCGTCATAGTAGTTTCTTCTTCAAATTTTAGTATTTTATTATGCGTAGCGTCGTACTTTTTTTACTGGATCCGTCAATTCTTCGACATCAACACAGTTATCACTAATATGTATATTAATATACACCATGTATATATATATATATATATATATATAAGAGATTTATATACTTATGTTATACACATTCTGCAATAATTAAAACTAAATTCATTCCATGTGTATATAAAAACATCGCAGAGATAACATGCAAAACTTTATGTTATTATTGTGCAGCAGATAGATATAGTAATATGACATGAGGGATTTGTTAGTAATTCTATATTACACAAATATATTATCTTTTAGAATGTATATGGACAACAGAACGGAATCAAAATTTTATATTTACTGAGTGTAATAATGTATATATATACATAGCAGTAGACGTATATCCAATTTTGTAATATTGACATTGACAGTGAGTTACATTAATGGAAAAGTCAAGGAACAACATTAATTTTGGCGTTTATATAGCAGCAGTTATTTACAACTAAAGATTACTTTTTTTGACTGAATTATGTATTAGCAACGTCATTAACATTAACACACTGGGTAATGAAAATGACAATTTAAATCTCACTAACAATGTATTGTAATAATATATATATAATATATATAATAGCACAAGTGGTATAAGTATAAAAAATCTTTTTTACATGCAAACCCTTAATAATTGAAACAAGAGCTTATATGTTTTAAATGTATTTTATTTCATAGTTTCATATATCACGATTATCTCTGGTAGTATTTAAATATAAATAAGCACAAACTAACGAGGTTTCATCAATATTCCCTTCATTTCTTATAGATATATATATACTAGTTTTGTTGTATTTTATATAGTTTCTAACAATAACACACGCATATATAAACTATGCGCGTTATTAATATATATATTTAATTAATATGTATTTGAAGCACAAGTATCCGGATGCGATCAACATTATTAACACACCCTGACCATACCACAATTAATCTAAATTGTACAAACAACTTACGATACTAGTATAAATCATTTATGTAAATTAATAAGTAAACGCTACACTTTTCTATTATTAAAAACGTTGTAAGATCTATTTGCCTATTAAAAAATTGCTATTCTTGATATATGTATACTACTTGCAAATATCCGATGATGAATGTAACAAAACTCAATTATATAAAAAACCATACAACACAATTCACAACATAAAATACACAATTCTGAGAGTTTTACTTTTTCTTTTTTGACTTTTGAGTAAAAAGAAAACAAAAATAACTAAATATATAACGACGAGCGAGTGAGTCTTATTTTGTTAGTAAATATTTATAGCATTTCTAAAAACTAACAAATTATTCAACTCTTGGATTATTTGTTATAATATTTATATATGTATAATTAATTAAAGTGTTTAAAACTAATTAATCTTACACCATAATACAAAAATTATATAACAGTAACAAAATGTCGATATTACAAACAAGAAATCATTTCCATTCAAACTTGTTGATGCTGTTGGTACAGTCGTTTAGAAGTATGTGTAGATAATGTAGTATCATCAGTTGTATTGTAGTAGAGTTATTACACATTGATGTAAAACATTGGTAGATTTGGTAAGATTTCTTTCAATTTTTTTATTATGCTGTGTATTTCATTTTTTTATTTGACATCTTTTTATTTGTCGTTGTAGTACACACTTATATTTTTCTTTTAGATCATAAACAATTTTTTACGTTAAATTTTTATATGTAGCACAAGGAAGTATCAATTTTTTTTTCGTTTTCCTTCCCACCACAGCGATGAATTAATATATATATTTTTTTTGTTTCTGATGATCATCGCCAGAAGCTAAGTTGCTCTTTTTTGAAAGGTTATGTAATTAATTACATACACCACCTTTTTTGAATCAGTCAGTAGCTTATCACAGAGAAAGTTCATTTTTGTTAACCATTTCACAATCACTTTTTTCATTTTTTTCGCTTATTTTTATGGCTCTTCCTTCACACAGCAGATGGATTGATTGATTAGTTCAACACTTGATTTTTGACATATGAGATATTGTTAGCAATATATAGGTGATAGAATTTGAATCTCCAGTAATTCAAGAAATATGACGTAATATTATACGTTTGACAGATTAAAATAAAGCTTCTAATTACTGCAGTGTGTGTAATAAAAAATTTTCCAATCTTGTAGAGAACCATACATATAATCAATCGATTACTACAATTTTTCAAGTAGCTACCATAATTTTGTCTTTGTATATATATGTTCAACTAATAAAGGTTATGATTTTCAATATTATCTTCTACTCATTACCAAACAACAAATGATAACCGTATAATTCCTTTCATATACAAAAAATTCTACGTAAGAATCCTATGTACTAAAATAATACAAAACTATGCGATTTTTGATACACTACATATAATAGATACTAATTGTAATAAGTTACGTACAGAAAAACTATAAAAATTTGTAAAAACAAACGACTACGAAAACATTTTTTTTCTTGAGTTTCTTCTGGATTTTCCGTTGCTACACTTTCTTAAAATGCAATGAGAATATACACATCATAGAGTTGAATCATTTTGCATACATGTTGATTCTGATTTTTTTGTACCACGAAATTATTTTATATATATGTATATACAAAAATGTGTGATCTGTTGTATCATGTGTACGCTATATTTTTTATTAAATAGTATGTGGTAGTATTGGTTTCTATGTCAAAGTTGTATATATTTGTTTTTTTCTCAAGTGTGTATTATAATCTTCTGAGAGAGTGAGAGTATATGTATATAAGAGAAAAAGAGAGATCAATACAGAGTTGTTACAACTATCCCATAAAGTAGAACGACGGCGCGAAGCAAGTATGACAAAACGACGACGTATACGTCATACAAAAAACGATGAAGAAGAATATATATTCATATTATTATTATTGTTTTGTAATACCCAAAACAATAGTAATTATTTCTGAGTTTAGTTACAGTGATTTTTTTAACAGTAGAGCTTAGTATATATAATATTACATCTAGAACAATGTAGTAGTAGGACACAAGCGTTTGTTGAACTGAATGGTGATTGTAGTAGTTGTTTCTTCTTTTTTCTTTACTTCGCACTCAATGGTTATATGTATATTGTTGTGATCGTTCTGTAGTTTAGTATATATGGTGTACCCAATAACTGTGAGAAGATGATGCGAGAAATATGGTTCATGTTGATAGGGATGATTTTTATTGTTATTGAATGGAGTAGGTAGTTATTGTGATGAAGAAGATTACTTTTGGAATCTTCATTTGGGCTCAATGGTACATATGAGTGTTGAAGTGGCCAGGGTCGACCGTGACAAACTATAGAAAAAATAAATAGATATATATATATATATAATTTGTTAACATTTTGAGTATGGTAATTAATTAGTTAGTTACCTATATAATACAAAATAGTTTTAGGTCACCGCCAAACACACTGCCAGATCAAAGAGAAAATTCGACTGAGTAATGTAAAACAGGATGTAAGTGATGAACAATTTTGTGGGGTTAATTCAGCCGGTTCTGGTGGATCTGGAAATGCCCATGGGTCATACTCAAGGCAAATTGTGGAGTGCAGTGCGGTTGTTGATGACGATGATGTGTTTTTATTGCCTAGCTGGTTGACCCTGGCCTTCTCTCAATCCCACTGATTCTCTTTTACCATATGTGCCAACTCAATAATGTACTTTCCCTCTTTGTACTTCTGACTAGACTCAAAGGCATGTTCCTAGAAGAGAAAGTCAATCATATGAAAATAAAGACTTTTTTTCCAAGAAGATAAAAAGAAATACTTACATATTTCCAACCAAGGGTAGTACGACAGCATTCACAGTAAATATCAGCAACTGCATGAAGCCCTGTGAGATGAGGTTAGTGAAATAGTGAAAATGAATTATATATAATAAATATAGAAGATATGACTTCATAATATAAAATGTCCTACTAATCTAACCTGTGAGCAACACTCGTTCTTCTGCTGGTCCACATCCGACGTTTACACTGAAAAAATAATTATAAAAAAGATACTTATTACTCAATATGTTTTCAAAGCTTTATATAATTTACATTAGTAGAACGAATCAAACCGCTTAAGAGTATCCTGATACATGCTGTTATTTATTTTACCATAAGCTACATATTTCCTCATTAAACCTCAAGAAAGTTTCGTAAGGAAGAGTCTTAATTAAAATACTACAACAGAAGCCTGTAAATCTTCATATCTATTTACATAAAACATCAACACCTGAATAACCTATTGTAATTACGTAGTATACTATTTAAATAGGAAGAAGGAATTAATTAATTACTTCGTCATTTACATTATGTACTCTGTACTATCACATTACAGTGTCTTTGAGAAAGATTCTAATCAATATACACATAATAGAAGCCTCCAGCCTCGTGTAATTTTTTCATCCTGTAACTGAGTATTTTACAAACAACCTCGATTTTCAATCATAATATGTATTTCCAATCAAGGAACTCAAATTACACTGTTTTGACATGATTTGTCATACACACTGTGATACTAGTTATTTGATATATACGATACAGTGTATGCCTTTGCATAATAATGATGACCAAATTTCGTTGCGAGTGAGGCGAGGCACATAATAAAGTCAATTACTCATCATCATTGTAGTATTAAATTTTAGTATTATAAAGTAGTGAGGAATACAACACGTACTATGTAACTGAAATATACGTTGTTCTATGTAAAAATTAATCTTTATCAACTCCTCTCTCCTAACTTAATATGTAGAATGTTGAGGTTCATTTCCTAACAAATAAAAAGTTATAAAGATCAACATCTTCTCCTTGATAACTGTCATGTAATATGAACCTTTCCCATTACTGGATTTATTAAAATTCCAGGAGCAAGCATTAGCAAAAGTAATAGGAAATTTCCCCTTCAAATAATTCATTACATTAATAATGTAGGTAACATATGCGAGGAGTATCTTGTTTTACTGTCATACTTTTCATACAGAGTTTTTTTAGTACTACTAAAACTAGTACACTACACTTGTCTCATTATGAAAACTATATCAAAAACAAGATCAAAGAAATATATACCATGTCAAGTTTTCTAAACTGCCTGTTGGCTTTAAAACCTCAACATCGTCTTCTGTCGTGCACAGAATACAAAAATGCTCAAAAGTGTAACAGTTGAGCTGGAAATTGACATTGAGAGTAGTAGTTCAAGGGCTACTCTTCTACAACAGTACCATATTGTCTTTCTTCCAGAGAGATGTTATGTACATATGGATCGATGAAGTATATACCTTGTATCAAACTTACAAGAAGAAATAAAAGTCTCCCGGGTATATAACAACTGAATATATTCTTTTCTATATACTTACTGTCTTTCTTTCAGTTCAATTTAATATATATATGTATATACAACTATAATATAGACTTGACTTTCTTAATTACAGAATATATATATATACATATATATTCTCTCCTGAGTCTTGAAGCATATTAATTAAACAATACACATCATTCCATATAGTCTCATTTCAACTTTAACTTCAAGGTGTGACTACTTTTAGTTTTTTTAAAGCAGTGTATGATCGTACTGCTTATAGCACATGCAAGTAAAACACATAAGAGAGCATCTTAGACAAAAATACTTTTTGTACAATTAAAAATGTTGAGAGAAAGATGAAAAATACTTACACAGAATTAAAGAGATACGCCCTGCCTTGACTTCCTTGAAACGACTGTAAAGAGAAAAAGAAAAACATTAAGTAACTAACTTAGACAAAGTATTTTGTAAGCATATACAAAAGCAATAAAATAGCGCATCTGGATTTGATCTCTGTTGCTGCACGATAATCAGTAAAAAAACTTGGAGTGAATATATAACTGAGAGAATATGTTTCTCTCACCACACCTTCCTGGTTCAATATAATACTATGGTTGTTATACTATTATTATTCACCATCATCATAGATTACAGAACTGAAAGTTTATTCATGAATCATGATGTAAATATATTAATGGCAGCAGAGTCTTCGTGAATACACTAGAGGCGTAATACAATGTTTCAGGTGGAAACACGAGGAAAAAAATTAATTATTAATTATATACAGAATCTATTTAGAAGAATAATTTACCTTCACATGATTGCATAAATTAGCGACAATTGCTTTTTCACCCACTATATTAAATCTCTTTATCACATAAATGGTTTAAAAGAATTATGAAAGCATCATATTGAAAATGTATATACATTATATGTATATACATATATCTACTGCTCAAATGAAATTTTTCTGAAGAAAAAAAATATGAGATTCATTAGTCAGCATGAAGAAGAACAAACATGACCTTGCTTTCTGAAAAACTGTAGTAGTAGTATTTGAAATAAAAGGAAGAAACATAATGCTTGGCTTCATATATCTTAGTCACTATATAGAGATCTCATCTTTATGTGACTAAACTAATTCTTAGAAGAGAGACTATCATGCATTACACAATTACAAGAAATAGATAATCATAGGTAGCATTACTTTGTAAGTGAGGTTCAAAAAGCATACAGAACTTAGGAACTCTAATTTAGAAAAGTAGTGAAATTTGCTCACAGATTTTATTCCAAGAGAAGAGGTAACGAAAGGAAGTAGTAGCATGTATATAGAGTGGAAGCGCAAATGTGACTTGGATGAAAATCGATAGGCCTTGAAAACAGCAAAAGGATTCTTGTCCGTTTCAGTTCATGTTAGTGAAAGCTCTCTCTCTCTCTTTCTATCCCTGCGCCATGCTGTGCAAAATTCCCTATTCTCATCTTTTCTCTCTTATTTCTTCTTCATGATATAAACTTAACTGCCACTTGCAAAAATGTATCACACTATTGGAAGGTTGTGTGAAAACTATGCGCTTTCTCTACACAAGACTCTCAACAGAAAAGGGGAAACCTTTAATTCAATAAAGAACAACTTGGAGAAGCTGGGAAAGGACGAGTAACATTGTATCATAAAAGTATTCTTATAATTCCACTCAAAGATTTCCTTCCATTGTCGTCGCTCTCACTACAAAATTGTACAAGTTAAGAACGTAGTATAAGATGTCGTCGAGTGCCAGGACAGTGTCATTTTACTCACAAGATACACATTTGTA
This sequence comes from Oncopodura yosiiana, assembly GCA_009869805.1. NCBI lineage: Eukaryota > Metazoa > Arthropoda > Collembola > Entomobryomorpha > Oncopoduridae > Oncopodura > Oncopodura yosiiana. The sequence continues at coordinate 39,576 of VCNE01005716.1, forward strand.
TTGCACTACTTCAACTACATGACATTTCAAATTCTTTTTGTTACACCATTTATGTCATATTGTCTTTTAACTTAGAAAAACAATCCACTTTCAAAGAAATGCACATGGTGTACATAGTTTCAAAATTCAGAGTTCTTTTCTTCACTTGTACTACAAAAAGCACAGAGGCACTCCATTTTCCTTTCTTCAGTTGCATTTTAGAAAGTTGGCTGGAAAGGAAACTATACTATCAAAGTATTTTATATTGTACGACTCCATCATATAGATATAGAAGCTCAACAGTGCTCATCAATAATTCTTGAGTTGTTTTTGCTCAATCTAAAGAAGAAAGCTTTATTCTAAAACCCTATGATTAGAAATTGTCACATGTCAAATTTTACTTGTCGCAACATTTGCAAAATGACAGAAGAATGCCATCATTCAATATATAAATAGTACAATGTATTACTCGGCCAAAAAAAAATTCTAAAAGTCAGAAACTTATTGCTTGTGACTCTATGAAATTTGAAAAAAGTTTTTAGTCAATCTATTATTATATAGTTTACCAACTTGGAAAGTAAGGCGAGGTAAAGTTATTAGTTGGCAAACTTTTTAACTATAAGCCTCCAAGTTGTTGTATTATTCTTGCAAACTACAGCAAAAAGGCAGCAGAGATTTTTGTAATAGGAGAAGAGACGACGGAAGAAAAGAAATAGGATAGGAAAGAAAATTTATTTATCGATTTATTTACACGAGAACTCGAATGCCGACAGAAACTAAACTATTGCCGTAAATTCTCATATAACCATTTTCTCTTTCTACCCAAGTAGTACAACTTTAGTACAAATAGTAGCTGAGTAGCTCAATTCGAGAAAAGGACCAATAATATATATATACCTATATATTCCTATAGGTCAGGGTTAAATAAAATTCAAGTGTTACTTCAACTAAAACCCAAAGCATTTTCTATTTTACTATATCTAGTTTATAATATACCACTACCATACTATTACTAACTCAATAAGGTCTCCACACAAGTCCACAACACAACTTTGTAGATCAGTTCCAAGGATATTATAGAAAGTTTTAGCTAAAATACATGTGGGTCTACAATTCTCTGAAAGCTCTGTGATCATCCAACTTGTTAGCTAATATATATCCAGTAACTAAAACTCACTGTAGTTTTCTAAAAAGTACATTATATAATAACTGTGATATACTTTGGTTTGATGTAGTAATTACGGAGATCTATAAATCAAGTAATTTCCTAATTTCCCAAAAAGAACTTGAGTTAGAACGTGATTTGTTTTTCTGACATTGTACTTCCTACACGTAGTTTTCTGAGCAATTTACTCACTTCAGAAACTAGAAATATCATAATAAATTCCATATTATATGGATGACACAAGACAAAAAGAACACAAATAATATCTTAGATATACTGCAATGACATTTTGCTTACATAAATGCTATTTATTTAATGGCAAAGAGTAAACTTCCTTTTCTAATATACCTTTCTTTTTATATTACTTTACTGGAAGTCTTACATGAAAACTTGATGACTATTGTCTTAAATAAGATCGTTGATATTATATGTCATAATACTTTTAGTAAAGTGGAATAGAGTAATAAGATCTAGTGTACCACTTCGTAATAAAATATTACTACTTGTAACGTATATCTCTTGCTCCTTTATTATTACATACATGTCCGGCTGAAATGTCTTAATATGTATGTCAAGCTGCTTATTACATAAGAAGACGAGAACAGTGTTCCGCATATACAAAATACAAACTAAATAACTCTAAGTCTAGAATCACATCCAATATCATTCAACAACATATGACTTTCGTCGTTGACTTCTGACTAGAGCAAAAAATGTCATATTGATTACACTTCCTAAAGTAAAAACATAAAAGGATCAATTGCGTAGTTAAAATCATGAAATACTAGTATAGTGTAGATGATTCTGACTGCAACTTAATTAGATTCATTAACTTTTTTCGTAATGACTGTTGAACGAGCTACTTCTTCCAGAAAATCAAGTAAAAGTCAAATGAGTTGGTTCAATGCAGTTTTTGCTAAATTTCTACATTGACACATGTAATCTGATTACTGTATATTATAACAAACGCCATAACAAATGAAATACAAAATTTATGTCTCTTCTCAAATTCAAAGAAATGAATGAATAAAGATCTAATATCTATCTATGCATAACATGATGTGACTAACCTAACTTAACCTCCTTGAATTTTCTATATACACGACTGTTGGATGAAATTGCAAATACCAGCAACACCAACAACTACAGTTGACATCACAATATACTATTGTAGTACTATAATCACACTAGTATAGGATGAATAAACTTGAGAAACCTGCTTAGCACGCTTGAGATAGCATGTCATGCTGGCTAAATGCACAGTACATTACATATTCAAATTATCTTAATTATAAAACTCGATAGCGCGTATAAATTTTGGTTGACTGACAACAACAACAGAGATTCCAGTGACTTTCAGAGAAAAAATGAGATGAAGTTCTTACCTTAGAAATTAGCTCATCATGATTAGCCAAATGAGCTCTGCAGTGGACACAGGAATAGAATCGGTGACAATTTGCTAAGTAAGCTTGAAACGTCTTGACCATAGCGCCGTTGTTTGTGTAAGGTTCACCCGTGGAAGGGTGTCGTAAATGACCTACAGTCGCCAGAGCTATTGAGAAAAAAGAAAGCACTTTCATTTTACATTTACCAAATGTAAACAGCGAGTACTAACTAATTCTAAAAGTTGACACACGTTTAAAGACATGACTTAATTACATTATATAAAAAAGAATAGTTTTACTCCTTAAAATAGTTTCATATGATACATGTTTTTAATGAGTTAATAATGTCATTTCTATTCAAATGTTGTTAAACTAATTAGCCTACTTTGGCTGTTTTTACTTTTTTCCTCTTGCATAATGTTACTGTATTGTATAAGTAATTAAATCAAAATAAGTGAAATTGTACAACACAACATCGTATCATATAAAAATATTTAAATTAACCTGATTGCGTTATATTCTTTTGGATACACTAAAATATGTCAACTGACCTTTCTTTAGTGATTCTTAATATAAATCATCTCTAGTATATTTAGTAAACTAAACTTATCATTACATTGCGTAATTCTACATATTCCACACAGAATTATATTCTAAATTTCAAAAGTAATTTGATGTAGAACAACTTTTGGCTCTGATGCAAGAGTCAAGTTCAGAGATTGAAGGACTAAGAGAAAAGTTTTTTGGCACCAGTTCCATTTTTCATGACGCTATTACTAACTACTCTACTTCGCTGCTCTCGAGAGCATCATCGTGTTGTTGTGTTCATCTTCTCAAACTCTCGTGAACGACGACAACAAGTATTACAAAAATACCACTTGCCAATGTCACATTAGTTGACAGTTTCTAAAATAGAATGAATGTTTCGTCACATACTACGCTAGTATTTACTACACAATAAGAACTATGTGGTAGCAACCTTAGTTATTTTGCTTACATTGAATAATTTTCATTTATTTGTATCATCATTTTATAAGAGTCAAAAAGAGCATAAGAAAATGCGAATGCACGAACTAAAATAATACTAGCTAAACATATCTTACATTTTAACAATTTCAAAAGAAACATTGAGGAATTCATTATAATGTAGGATTACAGTTTCCTACTGAATATAATCTTATCCATGTATAATCGATATGCATATTATGCAATATGCATTTACTTGAGTAAAATTTCACATGAATTACAGATATGTAAAAGTTTTTGCTACTTTGTTTATATAGGTAGTCAGTCTATTATATATTCTATAAACTTAGAATTTACATTACGACTCTCTCTCTCTCTCTCTCTCTCTCTCTCTCTCTTTCACTTTCTGTCTATCTTTTAAATTTTCAGAGAAAAATCACTGACGTCGACTTGAACTATTGTATGCATCAGTAACTTTGTTTACAGTGCATATTATATACATGATATGCATTACTATACTCCTTCAACCTGACCTTGTTGCAAAAATCTAATCTAATACTATTTGCTACCAATGAACTTTTGTTAATAATCTCAACAGCAACATTAGCATGCGTCGTTCTGGAACCACGTTTTGACGTTCTCTCTTCTTTCTCTTATCAATAAATAATATCATTGTTCATATCAGTCACAGAACAAAAACTGGGCAATCACCGCAGACTTAAAAATTTGCCACATTAATTACTACAATTAACATTAAAAACGTTATACAAAAATTCAAATTAAAAAACAAAAACTCTTACCTCCAATTTGCACTGGTCACAGCCAGTGCTTTAGACCAAGGCAAAAAAATATTTTTTGATGATGATGCACTTGATGGCGTGAACAAAGAAGATTTGGTTCTTCTTTATCCTTTTTGTTGTTTGTTCGTGGTCCAAACTCTCGAGTTCAACTGAACTGAATAATGTTCTTCTCCTTTTTTTACTCTTCACCACAGCACAGAGTCAAAAATCTTCTTCACTGTCTTGACTCTTCAACCACCACCACCTTCTTCATTCACATCTGCTGTGATTCTACAAGACCAACATAAAAAACAAGAAAAGATTGAATAAAAAAGTAAACACACAGGCAAGAGTTGCTAGCTCTCTCTCTCTCTCTCACTAATGTAATATGAGTCAGACTTTAATACTCTCGTCAAACTCTCAACTGTATATTCTAAATACTATATACACTTATTACATTGGATGATGACTATCCTCTCTTCTCTGTTCTCTCTCTCTCCAGTTAGCTTGACTTGACCATGTACAGGGCATTGGCATTACCTAATACACGCCAAGTCAGATTATACTACATCAACATCACAACAAACCTTTTTATTAATAGTAAGAATATATATGGTGACTATAGATGAGCAGCGTCGTTCACAAATAAACGGATGCGAGGAGTGAACATCGAATGTGCATACCACAATTATTCCTAGTGCCATCATCATCATCATCATCATCATTCATGGATGATATTTTATGTTATGCATGTACAAGTATTGCTCTATTACTCTATAATGTAGAGTCTACCTATATTACGTATATACTACATATATTATATAGTTGGATTTTTTTTCATGAAAAAGTTACCAAGTTATATGAATGCCCAATTGCTCACCTTTGCAGTTTGCTTTGTTTGTGTTCTCTTTCTATATTACACAGCATAATATATATATTGATATGTATATAATATATGATATATACGTGTTGGAAGAAGTTGTTGTGATACCTATGTGTTGCTTCTATAACTTTTTATGCCATACCATGCCGCTTATATACATGAGTATATAAGTACATTGATTCCTTCTTGTTCTTTTGATGTTTTTGTTGTGTGTAAATTTTCTTGGCATATGCAATATGTTGATGCATTATGCCGGGAAGAGAAGATTAGCACAATGGAATAAAAAAACAGGTTCCTTTTGAGTCATCGAGAAAATGGAAAAAATATCACAAAGAAGTAATAAACTGATGATACTCTCTTTCTGTACTCATGAAAAATCACAACCACAAACAATTCTAAAAGTACACATAAAATAAATATCATTCACATTACCTATAAACAGAATTATTAGAGTACAGTTAGCAGGAAATATGACGCTTTATACCACACACCTGAAAATGGTTTGAAGAGTAAACTTAGTTTTTGAACTATTTTAGCAGCAAAGCTAATGATGTGTGACTCCTCTCTCTCTCTCTCTCTATGATTTCGTAAGTTAATGGGCTACGACCCATATAATGCATATATTTTTTAAGTGAGCAAGAAACTTTTTAAAGTATATAAAGTCATGAATAAAGGCAGAGAGAGACTAATGTATTCCAATGTGCTCTATGAAATCTAACTTAGCTGAAAGACATAGGATTCTCTCTCTTTCTTAGTAGGTGTGTGCCTGTGTATAATAAGGAACTTTTTTAAAAGTTTTGAAAGTTATGCACTTGCCTATAGGGTTAAGAAACATCTTACATGTTTTATTATATTCAAACAAAGAAATATATAAGCAACGTAATGCACATTAAAAGGAAGACGAAATGTCTAGTTGATGTGGCACTCAAAATATTTTTTTACCCTTCGCCTTCTAGTGAAGAAGAAAGAAAAGAAGAAGAAGAAGACGCCTTTGCTAACTCATGAGAAAATATTTTCTTCTTCATGGATATAAATAACTGGATAAAGACAAAAAGGTAGGACATTTTCACTTAGTCATCGTGAGAGAAGAAGAGACTTTGTAGAATACTTTTTAGATTCTAAAGTAAACTATATGGAGAAGATGCAATGCTATGAATGAGTTGAGAGATTCCTTTCCTAATCTAGATTTTGTGTGCTCACTTGCATCTAATTTAAGAAGCACGTATATAAAATAATATAAGAAAAGTTTACAGAGAATTTAGAATGTGATCCTAACCAATAAAATTTAATGAATGATTTCAGCTAATTGCCTTTCTAGACAGAGTAGACATGTAATTTAGCCAACTCATCATAAAAAAATGACGGAGGAATATCTGTAGTAATAATTGTTCAGCTATTCAGAATATGGCCATTTCTCTTCCAGTAACAAAGTCCAAGTGGGTGGGCTACTAAATTCATTTGGAAATCGTGCATAACATTATTCACAAGGTATATATATATATAATAGTATATTATATAGCAACCGGGGCTCTCTTTCTCTTTAAAGCTTTCCTGGCCAAATCATTACATAACATCATCAGCAGCAATGAACTTGTTTGTATTCCTCCTACATTACTTCAACTCTCTTGTACGATGGTTATATAAATGTCAAAAGTAATTCCCTTGAGAAACAAAACTTGAAATCCTTCTTACTGCAGTTTTTCTAGTTCATATGACAGTGTATATAATGTTGAGTAAATTTGGAAGTAGAAGAAAAGGCTTGTTCAAGTTTTAGAATTTTACAATGACAAGCTTCTCTCATCTTCAAAAGTTCTGTATACAAATAATGATCTACCTTTGATCTCTCTTTGATATTTCGTTTTTATGTAACTTATGTTACATGATGGTATGAATATTTACATAAGATATTGAAAATTGGCAATTGAATTTACTTTTCCTCTAATGTCTACAATTATTATGACAGTTGACATATGGTGTCTTTTTCAAATCTTATTTTTAGATTATAGGCAGAAACTACTTTTCTTGTGCATTAACTTTGTACATTTCTCCACCACTGTACATAATACATAAATCACAAAACTACTTCTTGATAAAGACTAACACATAATATATTATTCAGAAATTATATAATATGAGTAAGGAACTTATCACATATTTATCTACTTCTTTAACTTAAACTTTTACTTGCTCTATACACCACTGGCAAAAAGCATGGAATAAAAGACGAAACTTTTCTAATGTTGTTGAGAGTTTTTGGTATATGTGTGGCAAACTGAAGATATAATGAGTTTAATGAAAAGAACTCAACTACTAAACAAGTTCATGTTGTTATCTTAAAAATTCATAAGAGATTTTCTGAGTTTGAAGAAAAGTTATAATATCCTCTTAGCAACAAATATTTCAATGTGTCGATAGTTTATTACAAGATATAAAAGAGAGTTGCATTCATTAAGTACATATTTTGAAAACTAAGAAAAGAGAGGGTATATATTATCAAACTAAATATATGCAAGAAAATGTGCCAGTATTATATTCCAATATGTTGTTTGTTACTTGAGAAGAATTTGTTTTATGCTTTCGGCATGAACTTCCAACAATCTAACCTACATTCCTCATCGTTTTTTGGCATAGTAAAGTCTCTAACTTTTTTAATATTATCTTTGATACGTGTGCATCTGCTAAGATGCTAAATGAGAAAGAGTGACTTCATTAAAACGACAACATTATTCAGACTACTCATTTTAAATTCTAAACAAAAATGACCACCTGCCATATTTAATGTTATATTACGTAAAGAGCTACCAAATAAAGACTGAGTAGTAGATGGGAATTAGAAAAACAGCTACATAAAAATTTAGTACTATGAAAACAACAACCAACGAGTTCACCTCTCATATGTTTTAGTTCCAAAGTTCTAAATGAGTAAACCACTAGTGTACTATTTGCATATATACCACATTCCCGTTAGAACTCATTTATCTATTCCTTTTCTCAACAAATAAACTTAGTTAGACACACACAACACAAGGAAGTATATATAATAGCCTTTAGGTTTTGTAGTTGACAAATGAAATATGCACCACCACTAACTACTTCACTACTACTATATCTTCCTATTGTAATTGGTAAATCCCTCAGGTCACTCACACTCTCACCGGACGGATGTTACTCTGAGTGAGTGAGTGAGAGAACCGCAACAAAACTTTACCTTAGTTGTTGATAATATGTTTAACTCATATTGCATGTAATAAAGTAGGCGTACAGTAGGTTGCATGAATTCCACGAGGTCAAAGGTATTAGTACTTTATATTACTATATATACAAAACCTCTCACCAAAGTGAGAAATATATATACTAGTCGTACTCAAAATGCCATTGGCACTTAGTAAAGTATAGGATTTCTGTTTTAAAAAGAAAATGAAGCAGAGTTATCTACTAAATATCAAGGAAAGTTATATATGAATTGACACTTTATTTATTACTGTAATGTTAATGAAATAATGCATTTCACGCATCTTTATGTACTGAAACTGTAATTTTACTTGAGAAGATGCATCCTACGCATGTAACATCCCTGTTGAAAAATGCCAAGGAAAAAACGGTATAAATTTGGCTCATTTTCAACTTCAATCACTTGATTCATATTTTAGCTAAAGATATATACTGTATTTTCTCAGTCAGAAGCCGGGGACTTAAGATATATTAATGTGCTAAATTCCACACACCTGGCGTTTATTCGAGCTCGGCTTCTAATCAAGAAAATACGGTATGTATACGTAGGCTTAAAAGCATTATCAACTTTAAAAAGAAACATTAATATAACATACAAGAAGAGAGGAGGAGATGTGTACATATATATTTTATTCGTAGTCGTACAGTACGAGTCTTGTACTATAATTCTGACATGTATTAAATACATCTGCCCGAAAAGGATGCGTGTCATATCTTCTTCATTCCACGGTAAGCACGTGTATTCAACTTTTTTTCTTATGCCGTTCTCAGATCTATACCCTAAACTTTAGAGCATGAAGAGAAAAATATAAAAAGAGTTATAGATGTAAAGTAGCAGGACTAATATCACAAGACTTGTATTATATTATGTTGAGTAAAAATCAAAGCAGATTGAACTAACCAGTAGCAATAGAGCATAACAACAACAGGACACACACACACAACAAAAGGAGAAAATAACGCATAACCATCTGGTCAACATTAAATAGTGGATGGAAGCGTGTCGGAAGAGTTGATGAAAAATGTACACACAATATATACCAAATGGAAAAAGGCAATAATGAATGTAATTTAAAGAAATAAACGACCTCGTCTAACCAAAAGTTGTAATGTCAGATTCATAAATCTATTCCAGCTGTTAAGTATTTTGGGTTTTGTTAGAAAAATGGAACAATGACTTCTCTATGAATTTACATTCAGAAATTTGATAGCCAATCCACCCTCATCCTCTTCTGAATTTGATCTCGACATAACGTCTGGTCACATAATGTGTGTGGTGGTAATGCTATTTCACATGAACCATCTGCTCTACAAAATTTCACATAAACACTGAAATACTTTATTGAAACTAACGAGGAAGAAAAACTTTTAAAAATAATTATCAACAGCCACTCATGATGGCACTAGGAATGACCTGTAACGTCTTTCTCTTATTCAGCTTATAAAAAGTTTCATTTCATTGAAACATTTGTATAATACCGGATGACCAAATGATAACCTGCATCATTTTCATGTACTACATGCATTAAGGCGATAAACAACAGCAATTCGGAAATGAAGCTTAGACAGAAGTTCTTAATATATTCGAACTATGTTTACGATGATTCTCTGTCTGTTTTTTTCATAGGTCACCGAACTGACAAAGTAGAAAAGAGTCGCAAAGAGTTGATATAATACTCAAATACAAAGTGAACTCTGTACATATATACTGATGATAGTTCTCGTTTCTTACAATATATGTAAAAGATATATTTACGACAACTACAAAAAAGCAGTCAGTCAGTATTTTTTTCCATTTCCTCAACTCATCTTATTTTCTTAGCTCTAACACATGTCGAGAGTTGTTTCTAATACCAAATACAAACTCAAGTTAGTATTAAATATAAACATTCTCTCTTTCTGGTAGCTTGTCAAAAAAACCGCAGAGTATTTTTAGTTTTGTAGAAGTCATCTTCATTCAGTCATAATATGAGAATACTTGTCTAAAATACTTACAGTGAAAAGTTCTAAGCTATAAAATATAGCAATATTGAATAAATAGAAATATGCAGAATTTCAAACCTAAAGTATAATAAATAGCAGGAGTATTATATGCGCAATTGTTGATATTGCAACATTCATGAGCATATTGGCAAATGCTACACAATATCATTGTATTCTTTTGTATCTGCAGTTTCTTATATTATTTCGACATCATCCACACATACAAGTCACATGCAAAAAGTGCATTTGAAAGCTATATGATTCTTTTGTATCTCTTCTTTGCTTCTATGTACTTATACTTACTGCCTCATATCAAATCAAATTGGCAGAGACTCAAGAAGAAGTGAGTAACAGTACACCTTCCTAAAAAACACTACTTGTACTTTCAAATTTTCAGAAAATAATGACAGTACCATGTACTTAATCTTTTTGCTGTTACTAACATCAGCTTAATGTTGACAGTAGTAATAAACCAAGGTACATTAGTAAGTTGTACATTGTGAAAATTGATAAAGAATGTCATTAGGCATTTCACACGTGTGTAAAATATACATATATAAGCTTCATATAGCACAAATTCATGGTTATTATTATGATGATGTGTGCTCCTATGTATAAATGAAAGTTTTATTAGATGCTGGCTTGAGTGAAATGAAAAGAGTACAAGACTTAACCAAGAAATGATGATTAGTGATGAAATTTAGGTTTTAAGATGATGATTATTATATAGTATAAAAGAACTGTGTCATACAATTAGAAAAGTATATTATGAAATACAAGAAAAGAGTAAACCATATGAATATATAAAAAAACGTGCTATAGACCAAATGTAAAAAATTCAGCAGATGTAGAAAGAAGAAACACATCATATATTAGAACCTGCTCATAACAGCAGTTGTTTGTTATTCTCACTTCTGCTTTGCTACTCTATCAATTATTAGTAGTAGCTTTTCTGCATGTTTACTTCACGTATTTTGCATGGTGTGTACATGAGTGCGAATACAAAAGGAGCTCTTATAATATTCAATTTTATAAGTAAATGTGTCCACAGTCGACAAGGAAGTAAATGGATTGCTTGCTAAAAGAATATAAAGAGAGGCTATATAATCATATGTATAATAATGAAGCAGCTCAAAATAATATTATGTATATATATATGACGAGTATATGTACACTATATAATAACAAAGCTAATAAACTAAATAAGCAAATACAAAAAACTCTAATCATCATCACCACTAACCTGCAAAGTTAACAAAACCACAATCTCGATAAGTTAGTGGTGTAAAAGAAATATAATGATAGCAGACTATGAAAAGAATCATCTTGACAACAAAAGCAGTTTCTTAGCCGCCACAGCAACTTGTGGCTTATGTGGTTCTTGTTGTTGTAGTATGTGACATAGTTTTGATTACATAGATATCCGATTCAGTTCTCTATAAATTAATATGCATGATGAGAAATTATTTATGATGAAAGTGCAAACTTATAAAACATAGTAATAAAAACAATGGGTCAGTACTTGGTCAACAAATTTATTATGGAAAGACGTTACGTATAGAATAAGAATAAAAGAAAAACAGTTGTTGTAGTTAATTGTTTGTTGTCGATTCTGCTGAGTGAGTGTTGTGATGCAATACTGTATGAAAAAGAGCGTGGAAAAATTTGATGAAATTGCGAGGGAACAAGCTGTTAGCCTTGAGTAGTGCTCAGAGAGAAACTTATGTATAACTATACACTAAAACCTTTGTGCTCATTAATGCCATGAACATTACTAATGTCTTAAGACGAGATTTTTAATGTCTGCAAGCATGCATATTATATGATGTGATAGTGTAGTACAATATGTTAGTTGAGTTATATATATATATATATAAAGCTAAATTTTTTGATGTTTTTTCTCAAATATCCGTAAGGGAGAATAGTAAAATGAAAGATATAAGCAAAAATATAATTAGGGTCAACACAATTTATACAAAGTCCATGGAGTATGAAAGTTTCTTAAAGAGTCAACAGCAAAAACTAAGAACATGACTAGATATATATAAACTCACTTATATTGAGTGTATAACTTCAACTACTGAAAAACTTAGCCAAATGCCCAAAGCTCAAGGTAAATATAGCAAATGAAACGCAGTAAAATCAAGAGACCGTAAAATATAAGGTAGCAAACAACACATCAACAAAAACTTCTTAACTAATAACAAACTAGGACGGCAATCTGTAAAGTTGTGATAAGTACTCATAAATTACATTTGCCATTAACAGACAACATAGTACAACAATGGTCAAACTGAATGCTTAAGAGTAATAATCTATAAGTTTGGAAAATAGAGGTGTAAAATACATTAGTTGATTTTTGTAATAAAGAGGAAAGAAAGAAAGTAGAAAATAATCAATTAGAAATGAGTGTGTCAAGCATCAGCTCATCACATCATTTATGTAAAATTTTCACTTTACGCCATCATATCATCATATCATATTACCTAAATTAAACTTGGGTCATTACTGTGAGCACAAGGCACAACATGACACGTTGTTATAAATTATAATAATCTTCAAAATTTCTTCAAGTGTTGCCAAAAGTTCCAAAAAGCCACATAGCACAAAAGTCAAAAAAATAAGTAAACTAGAACTTGGGTTGGTACACGACTCTCTACTTTTTATTATTAAAAGAAAATAGATATTTGGCATGTTGAAATTTAGTTTTGGGCTATCATGAAAAGAATTGTGTGCACTATGTCTACATATAGACACAGTTTTATATATATATACATCTAATCACGCTAATAGTTCTCCATTCATACACTTAAGAACGAGCATCAAGCATATATATACTAATATACTACTATAAAAATCCATTCTATAGTGGATGGTGAGTAAATTGCAATCCACTGTAGAAAATCCTATACATGCCATCCATCCACTACACAACAATATCCATATTTGCCATTATTCTATATAGCAGTTTGCATGTATGTATGTACCTTCTAGTAAAAAGGTATTTTCTACAATATGCATGCAAAATAAATGACAATGTATAGTTATATAGTGGTATTTGAATGCACTAAGTCCAATATGCACGTCGTTTGGTGGGTGCGACCTCGATTTGAAATTTGCAAAAAGCACTTTTGTTTCGCAAGCAATCTCATCCCAGTCTTTTGTACAGTGTCTCAAGCTACAAATACTCTTGAGAGATACAATTATAAATCTCATCATGCAAATGTCATTGCTAGATATAAATATATACATTGTAAGCTGCCATGTGAAAAGGTATTGTGTTATGCGTAGTTAGATTAAATATAGCATAGTATTTATTATATGTTTCTATAGTTGTCTTTCCTATTCATGGGCATGAGCTTACAAATATTCTTATATATATATATTTAGCATTTTTCTTAAATGTGCAGTTAAAAACTTTGCATCTAAGCTCTTTTCATGACTGTAAGAAAAAAACTCAAATTTTTTCTCATGTGTTCTGATTGTCAGTCTATACTATTCATATATATATGCATAACAAACCACAATTCTAATAATATATTCGCCAATGTTAATGGTAACCTAGCTGTTTTTTTTGCCTTCTTGGTTGTAACTAATCTGAGACAGATGCGTTATTACTTGGCTTTTTTTATCTATCTCGTCTTTTTTTCTTAACCAGCAAGAGATCGCGAGGCAGAACAGAACAACAAGAAAAGTCTCCTTGAGAATTAAGACTTCCTACAACAAATTATTTCTGCGACCTAACACAGAGCAGAGAATACTACATAACATATATTATATTACATGTTGAAACGATTACACCTTACATTACACAATATTATTTATTTATATATGTATAGCGTCTCATATTTTATCATGATGTAAGCAATAAATATGTCTTATGGTGACTTATTTCAATGATGCGCTATTTATTTTGTCATTCTAGAAACAAATAACATAATATATAGATAGTATATTATTGACTTGAGAAATTCTGAATGAGAAATTGACCTCAGAAACAGAGTGAGTTGACGATGATTTCAAGGATCAAAGATTATTGGGTCAATATGAGGATGAGAAAAGTGTCAAAGATCATCAACTCTCCAAATTTTTAAACTATTTCACAATTCTATAGATAAACATTTAGCAAACCAAGCAGAATAAGGAAGCACAAATCAATTATACTAATTATTGATCTAACTTATCTTTTATCCCGCAAACGAAAACGAAACTTGTTAATTACGCTGTCTTTTACAATCAATGACATCTTTTTGTAAAAGTGGGTCTATAGTTAAAGTATTTTTATTACCTCACAAAATTGAAATTTGACGACGACGACAAATTTAATGTTTACTACCGAAACCTTAAGTAACATGTCATATATAAGTAGCATGCAAAACTAGTAATAATGTGTGTATTCACTATGTATGTAAATTTTGAAAAAACACTAAAGATAGGAAATGTTTTGAGTGCCCATACTATTGTATTTGTAGCTAGATGCATTCAAATGCAACCTTAAAAAGTTTTTGTACACTGTCATAAAACTCGAAAGCTACCTACCTACCTATATATTTTAGCAGGGCAAGAGTGGAAGAGTCGTTAAATTGAAATTTAGAATGAAATTACCACCAACAACTTCTTTGAAGATAAAAAGTATCACTATAGTGTTGGTAAAATGTGGAAGAGAATTATTGTGCTGGTTTTATTACCAAAAAGTTTAACTACCCTTACTTTAACATAACATGTGAAGAAGAAGAAAGGGATTTCAAAATTTTTTTTATATTTCTACCATCTTTAGAGATTAACCTTCTTCATAACGTTCCTACTGTAAATATCATTATGTATTGAGTAAAAACTAATAATATATATGTAGGTACAATAAATTATGAATTTTTATTCTATTTTGGCATTCCAGTGACATCAGTTAACTGATACCAGACAATTTCCAAAAATCTGATTTCACTTTCTTGCGCAACAATTGACTAATCTTAATTCTTCTATGCTGAGTGATCACTTCACTGTCAAAAGCAAATTTCCACTACCATGACTAATAACAATAGTAGAAAGCTGCTGAAGAGTTTAGTTTACTAAATAATTAGGCTTCATATAATAAGAAAATAGAAAACAAGATTGCTGAATCATCTATAGTTTTTATAGTTTAGTCATTGTTTTTCAAAAGGAATTTTGACCCCGAAATTTTGAAATGTAATCTGCCTGAAACTGTAGAAAAGTAGAGTCATGCATATATTGATTGCAGTAAAGACAATTTCCAATATATAAGGAAACTTTGAGAGAGTACTAATCAATAAAATGGTGTTGCACATCAAATGCACATGTGTAATATAAATATAAGAACAAAAAGTGACAATATATAGCATTACAGCATGACGTATTTACTCATAGATACACATTATGATATATAAAATTTGCAAGACGGAATTAACGTTGTCTCTACAAAGTAGGACAAAATAATAATAATAAAGAGCCATGGCAGTCATACTGTAAACGGTGCTTAACGAATTGTAGCGTAAAGCATGTTGTCAATTGTGTACATAGTAATCATAAGCAAAAAATTTATGATAATCAATCGATTAGTTTTTCTTTTCGCTTCTCAACTTATGTCATATATTGTGCAATTAGAAGGCTAACTTGAAAAGTTTATTTTTCAAAGAAGTGCAAACAACAGAAACAAGGAGCCACGCCTAATGATTTATTTACATGGCATTTATAGTAACGCAATATTACAGAGTATCAATGTAATGGTTCATTCCAATTTTCATTTATATTACTACTTTTTGTATTTCACTCTGCTTTATTTACTAAAATCCTCATGCATATTTTGATGTGTACATATTTATTCACTCACTCTCAACTTTTGTCACTATATATTATAATACTCAACGGAATTGTTGTTGTTATTGAGGTATATATGCATACATTTATGCAAAGAGTTTACATATATCTATATATAAGAGAGTTCTAAACGACGGAACACTGTCGACGAACAGAAGAGTCAACCCAATTTATGTACTATGTAAAATATGCAGTACAAATGTTTACTTCACAATAATACTCTCTACTCCTATTCTAAGCATACACTTTACTACTATCAATCCAACTAAAACTGGGTCGTAAATGTTGAATCGCTCTCATCCGGATGTATGTGGCATGTACTATGCAAAACATTTTCTAATCGATATTTACAATACAATTCGACTTTATACTACTCTCCCTCATGTTTTTCTTGGTGTTATATATATAAAAGAAAAATCCTTCAAACCATCCAACAAAATTTTCCTCAGCTGATGAGAGGTCCTGTAGTGACACTAAACAAGTTTGTCATTTTATTCGTAACAAGTGGTATATGAAAGTTATTTCTTTCCTGTTAGATAGGATACTCTTTTGAATCAATAATAATAATATGACTAAGAACAAAAAAAACTTGGTACAGTATGAAATTTCTTTAAAGCAAAAAAATCTTGTTGGCAATTGGTTCAAACACAACAAAGAGAAACACTTTGAAGTTAAAATAAAGAACTCCATGAAACTACTTTACTGAATTAAATTTTCTAAGGAGCATCGTGCTGTAGTATCTGCAGTTGCTAGGCTTGCCTTACTCTGATTGATTGATACTAAGAGAGAAGTAATATAAATTTTAAATCAAATTCAAATCATCATTTTATTTTGTTATTCAGTTATTTCCACAAGAGATATTCATATATGTATACTATTTTATTTTATTATAATAATGTCGGCATTTCTTTCAGAGATGTACAACAAATATACCAATTCAATTGTAGTACAATTGGATATCATATCAAATCAAGTCATGGAACTTTGTTGTTCACGTCTATCTTTTCTTCTACATCCACAACTCATCATTTAGTTTTAACAATTCAACACTCTACTGATATTTATCCCGTTTTATGTAAGTGCATGAATATGAGCTAGTACTAGGGTGTGTAGTAGAGTATATTACTATTATTATATAGCAGCAGGGTCATGGACACTTGAACAAATCATCCACAGATCAATAATAGTGATGGAAGACTTATCAAACAGTACATATGCAAGAGTCATTGAGAGAGGATAGTGATGTGACAATGTAAAAGCATAGTGCATATCGATTTAACCTGTACACAACTACTATAATACTCTTTTTTGGAATCAATTTGAATATAGAGATCAAATGTACTACACTATTACAAGTATCATATATTCAAAAGTCTCTCTTTTACAAAGAATGATAGAAATTCAGGAGAAATTCTCTACTTCTTCTCACGCACACATATATGTACACTCAGATATTCTACTTATATAAGGAATCTGCATTCAGATCGATACAACAGTCAGTATAACATATCCACAGCATTATATTTTGTCTTGTCTTTGAAACACATATATATAAAGGAAAGACCCTATAGCCTCAAAGTTTAAGAAAATTCTATCCTTATTCCTCCACTATATAACATCACGCAATCAGGTACTACTCTTTTACTTGCACCACAGTTTATGGAAGTTGTGAAGTGGTACTAGGAACGACTGGGAAGAACAAAACGGGCTCAAAAAATGGGCCTATACTATACTACAGGTAGAAGTGAATTGTAAATATATCGAGAAAAGATTCTCACACAGAAACCTGGAAGCATATCACGATCCCTACCTGAGCACACTGTTTGTTGTTCGATACATCACCTCATATAACAAAAAAGTATATAGATTGTGTAAGAACTAGTAAAAGAAGAAGAAGGAAACAAAGCAAGTGAACAACCGTGCTTTAGCTCATTTCGTTATATAGAGTCATTTTTTCTTATATTCATGTTCTTTCAGTCTGTCTTGAGACTCAAGAAACTCCATAGAGCATTGAAATGACAAGGGGGTTTAAACAACTGAAGCAAAGATTAAAGACTCAAAAACTACCTATGTCATTCTAATATAAGAAATAAAAAAAAGAAACTCTATCTCTTCTTTTATGTTACTTAGCTCTTTAAATTTAAATCTTTGATGTTTAAAAAGGATGAAGAAATACGCTTGTCTCACAAGAATACAAGGGTAGTGTATCATGTCATTTAATCTCAGCAGCTCTGTTTCAAGATGATGACTATAGGTAAAAATGACAACGACGACAGATTAACAAATAGTACAAACTACATACTACGCACCATTACTTAAATTCAAATGGAAAATGAAAGATTTCTAATTGTAAGAGATTAAAAGGAGTATATCGTATATATGTATGTTATTGGAAATTAACTAAAACAACCCTTGCCCAGCAGAGCAGTTTTATATATTATTAATTTATCAACTCAAAATAAGGCAAGCAAGAGTAGATTAAATAATGGTCAGCTTGCTCTCAATTTCTTCAAAAGTCTCAAAAGTTTTACAAAGGGCATTTCTGATTTTAGGATGATCCTATTACTCACATGTGTGACCCAAGTTTTTTTTAAGTATAATAGTATATATATGCAACTACTTACTTATATATATATATATATATTGTACCTAAACTACTTACATCCTTTTAACTATATTGCTCTACTGTAACCAAAATCAGCTGAGTCTCTCTTTAAATTTTAACCCCTATACAATATATAGAAGCGTATATTTGAGTATTCCTATTACAGAAACTGCATTACTATGTCATATCATCAACTCTATCGACGTCTATTGATCTCGTTGAAAAAAGGATACTACTACATAATGCTTCTTGTTATTAACTCTTGTGTTGCCTGTAGCAAAATGAAGTAGTAGTAGCATAATATTACACTACTAGATTGAACCTATACTATATTCCTTTTTTCGATTTTTCATATATCTATGTACCTTTATTATGTTTTGAAAAAGTTTGAGCTAGCTTTATACACCATATATATATATATATATCTGTATGTTATATATTGTTCATGATACTAACGTGTGAGGATTCTCTTTTATCTCTTTTTTCCAGGCTCTAAAAAGTCGACTACTCTGTATCAACTACAATTGCCTAATCGTCCTATTTCTTGCATACATAGCAATAATACGACATAATATAGGAAGAGAAAAGTACACAAGTTCTGTTCCAACAAGGCTGGATTAACCTGTAGCCAAAGTAAGTGTAGCGTTGTGAAGGCTACAAAACAAAAAAGTAGTTCCAGCTTGTTTGTTTGTATCACATGTAGATAGATTTCCCTAGATATGTACTGGCTCAACAATTGATGACAAACAAAAAGAACTGACAATTTACATTCAACTCTTATATATCTTCTATTATCTGTTTGTTCTTATGACATGGAATGAATATGAACAACTAATACTTACTTGCCATAGTAGGATGTGCTGTTATATTATTATCTTTTCAAACTTTGGATTCTATATGTTAGATGTTGGGTTAGATACGGCTATCTTGTGCAGTGGTGTTAGCATACAGTGGTGTTAACATAGGCATTAGACGGTGTTAACATTGAAACATGCTACCCAGAGTAAACCACATTTCTTCATGCACT